>CM035411.1:49224701-49264701 GCA_020310875.1 Ceratopteris richardii
CAGAGAACTCTCGACACTTTTCCATATGCATGTATGTTAATATTCACTTTCTTCTTTTATTTTCTTTTCATGATGATTGGGTAGACACCCATATAATTGTAAGTTTTTGTCTCATAGGTTAACTTGACTCTTCATAGACATCAATATGAATTTCAATCTCAATTTCTTGTATACAATACCGTCTTGTGCATGATGCAGGATTCATGATTTCTTTTACATTGTAATCAAAGATCATTGGAATGAATTTGATTATATGCATTTGAAATGAGTGTGAAAAGTCAAGTGTATGTTGATGGTAAGTATTATGGATATTGTTTTTTCAACCAAGAGTTTCAAGGGATATGGTGTATGCAAAGTTGAACACATTTGTGAAGCTGTGTAAATGCTTTCACAGTTCAAAAGATGCTATTACAACTGTCAGGAAATTGTGTTTGTAGTAATTTATTTCTTTTATTATATGGTTTTAAGTTTCCTTATTGGAATGACACTATTCAACAGGTTCATCTCTGGATTTTTTCTTGCATCTTTACCTTGGTATGTTGGAGTAGTCATGCTGATGTGTACAAATCATGATCCAAGAGAGAGGGTTGGCCTTGTTTTCTGCACGGTAGCAGTAAGTCAATTCTCTCCGTTAGCTTTTGTTTTTATTCACAACAGCAGCAAGTGAAATTTCTCATTGCAGTGTTTTATTTCTGATTTAGTTGAGGGATCAGCTTAAGCTCCTGTTTGTTGATTTCTGTATAAAAATATTGAAGATTGAACGAACTTCTTTCTTCTGACCTTTTCTTGTGAAAGGAAATTTGAACAATGATAAAGACACTTATGGCACTGACAAGTGTCTTTAGTACCAGTAAACTCACATGCTTTTTCGTCTTGTGAAGGGCAGGCCTGGCAGCTATGAAGCAGGCTCTGCTATTTCCATACTGCGGAAACCAATCTCATTTGTGTTCCTGTGTGCATATGCCATAGCATGCCTCATACAGATATCCTGATTGCATTTCCTGAAGAGTTGACCCTACCAATGTTCACTCTTTGTGAAAAGCTTTACTGATTCCAGAAATTTTGTAGATGTTAATGGTTTTTCAGTACTGTCTTCATATAACACCTCATATTAAGGGATGCTCCCTTTCTCAGAGCACAGCACCACTAGTGGTCCCATCTTTCTTGCATCTATTACTTGGATAATCCATTTTGCAAGGAAACCTAGAACACTTGTTCATTATGCCTTTGAAAATCCTCAATGCGATATGAGCTGAGGCTGCATAGAGTTAGCCTCAGCCCATATCGCATTGAGGATTTTCAAAGGCATAATCCTCAATGCCCATAAAGTCATAGGTTTTATTGGTGTTCTGCAGCAAGGGGAGGGAACAAACGTTGAAGCTTATGAGGCTGAAGTGCTACAAATCTTTATTCAGTGATTGAAATTTCTATGGAATATCAATATGATCTTTTTCTTTAATGTGTGTTCCAAAGAATACTGGAAGGCAATTGCTAACAAGTGGGTATACAAAATCAAGATTGTAGATGGCAAACCCAAGTGCAAGTAAAGACTCAAGGCTGATCGGTAAGGGATATGCCCAGAAAGAGGCCATTGATTTCCAAGAAGTGTTCTCTCCTGTGGTTGGATTGGCCACACTACATGTGTTGTTTGCTCTCACATCTGCCTTGGATTTGGGGTTATTCCAAAGATGTTAAAACAGCCTTTTTGCATGGTGATTTAGATGAAGAGCTGTACATGAAACAACTAAAAGGATATGCCATTCCTAGAAAAGAGCATCTGGTATGGAAGCTAAACAGGAGTTTGTATGGGCTGAAGCAAGCCCCAGCCAATGGTATAAGAAATTTGAACACTTACGCTCAAACATGTGTTCAAAAGAAGCCATGCAGACCATTATTTTTTCACCAAAAAACATGATGATGGCAGCCCGATTATCCACATACCAACCGACCTGCATACAAATTGCTCTGCTCTCTCCCTCTCTCCTGTGTTACAGCCCCAATAGTTGCCTGCTTCAATGCCTACCTTTCTGTACCATGCATCTCTTTTTGAACTGGTATCAGAGTCTAAGTGACATGTCCTTGCCCACTTCAGCAGGTTTTTGTCCCAACAGGAGGTCTTTTCCCCATCAGCAGGCCCACACGAAGATTTAACAGAGCATCTTTGTTTTTCTAAAAAGCAGACAAAGCATTTACAATAGGTTTTTGCTCTCTGACTTTGTAAAAGGGAAGAGCTTTAGTGAGCAGCAGAAATCTAAGAAATTTGAGCATATACAAGTGGGCCTTTTCTCAATTTACTGGATTTCAGAGAAAGCTCAGCAATTGGAGCATATACGATCGGGGCATTCGCTCAATTTGCTGGATTTCGAAGAAATCTCAGCAATTGGAGCATATACAACTGGGGCTTTTGCTCAATTTGCCCACATACATACTCAGTCTTGCCAATACAGTCTTGGGAGCTCAAGGAGTTGCGATCTCCAAGTAAGTACTTTCCCAAGTTCGAGTTCTAGTTCTAGTCTTGTGCCTTGTTCTATTCTTGTCTAGTCTAGTTTCTTGGACATCCTGTTGTGTCCTATTGTAATCTCGTAATACGAGATCCTTTCCAGTTACTCCTTGTATCTAGTTCATCTACTTGAAGGGAGTTCATGTAATCTAGAGATCTTGCTTCATACCTACAGTCTTGGGTTGTGGGATCTTCTGTAAGATCTCTAGTTGAGTCATCTATACCTATCAATCCCGGTTTGTGGGACCTCTTGTATCAATTATATATTCTTGTATTATTTCCCTACGTGGGTGATCTTGTAATCGAAAGCATAATTCCGAAATCTTGTCTAGTCTAGTCAGAGGGCACAATCTAGTGCTCCCTTGACACTTTGGCAAGACTAGCTTCTATCCAAGACCAAGGATCATGGAGAACACTTATGAACAGATTGTGGCATCACTTCAGAGTCTCCAACAACAAATCGAGGACCTAACTTATAGACAGACACAAGTCAAGATGGGACATCCGGTGCATGTAGGCACACTCCTCCAAGAGTTACAACAACGAATTGGGAAGCTTCAAGCAAATCAAGGAAGTATTCAAGTGAATCAATGACCTAATTCATCATTCATGAAGGAACCCAATATTTGCATGCGAGAAAGTTAAATTGCACATCCGTATGCAACGTGATAGATACCCTGACGAGGCATCCAAGGTCGGGTTTATTGAAACCTTGCTCTATGGTCAAGCATTATCATGGTTCATCCCAAAATCTTGGAGAAGAACATGGCGGTACTTCATGACTATGAGGGGCAACTTCGAGAGCTCACCGTCACATTTGGAGATGCAGACACAAGTCGAGTGGCAGAAACAAAACTTCGGAAGCTACATCAAGGTAACCGCCCTTCCTCTACCTATGCATCATAATTTCGGCGGTTGATATGTGATCTCACTTGGCACGAAGATTATTTCATTATGCAAATTTAGATTGGGTTTAAGAGATGATGTGAAGGAGAGATGGTATGAAGGATCGTCTGCTCATGATGCAAGAGGTTAAGACATTGAATGAATACATCATCCAAGCTATTCAATGTGATAACCGCCTTTTTGAAAGGAAACAAGAAAAACCAGTAGAAGGAAGACCTTGCCAATGTAAACCCTTTCGGCCCACTCCTAGAGATGAGTCTATGCTTGAACCTATGCAGATAGATGTAACTAGGTTCGAGCCTCTAACACCACAAGAGAAATAGAGAAGGAGAAATAACAAGTTATGCCTCTATTATGGAAACCCTGGACATTTTGCAATTAATTGTCCCAACGAGAACAAACTCTAGAGTCGTAACCACCTTTGTAGAGCAAGGAAACAAGGAAGTCCAATTGTAAAAGAGATTGTACAGCCGACCATGATATAAGAAGGGTCTCGTAATTCGAGCTACACCCATAGAAACATGTTTTGCTCTTGTCAAGTTAATCATGCCTAAGAAGACCCTTTCCCTTATAGCCCTAGTGGATTTAGGAGCCACCTCATATTTCATCGATGAAGGGTTGGTTAAGAAACATAAAATTTTAGTACTTTAGAAGAACAAACTAGTAGTAGCTGAAATAGTAGATGGATGCATGTGGGAATATTACCATGGAAACCACACCATTAAGAGTACACCTTGGTGACCATGATTCCTACATATGTTTCAATGTAATATTGAGTCCAGAAAATCCGGTTATCATTGGAATACCCTGGCTAAAGAAACATAATCTAGACATTAATTGGGAAAAGAATAAAATCACCTGTCGAGATATCCAGAAAAACTCTACATATGTCGGAGCCAAAGCCTTCATACATACAGTAAGGAAGGAACCAACATATATGATCTATGCCATACCAACTCAAGAACCCAGGAGAGATGATTCAATCCCTCGGAGGCCCAATGAGTCCATATATGCGCAGCATAAGTACTCGGAATATCCTCGGACTCCCTATGCCTAGACCTTGATCACTAACTTGTGACGGCTTATCACCTGTAGAGACCTCGACAACTTGCCCTTGTCTCCCTGAAATACCCACTGATAGCTTTTCATATAGTATAATCATGAAAAAATCACTTACTCCACTAGAGTAATGAAAACTACTATGCTGATTCAAAACAATGTGACTATGTCCCAATCTCTGTGAAAAAATACACTAAAGATAAATGGAAATCTTTTTCAAATATTGCTTAATCTCTAAGCTCGAGTAAATCTGCTTGATTTACTTATTGTAATGAAAATGAAACTCAAGAAAGATCAAAACTATGAATCCATGATGACAATCTGTCAATGATCGAGACTATGGATCAAGATATCAATATGTCAATGATCCAAACTATGGACCAAGATCTCAATCTGTCACATCCAAACTATGGACTAAGATCTCAATCAGTCACATCCAAACCATGGATCCAAATCTCAATCTATCATATATAATAATCCCAACTATGGACCAAAATCTCAATCTCTCATATATAATAATCCCAACTATGGACCAAAATATGTCTCATATAAAGTAAATCCCAATCCACTCACTAGAAATAAGTCCATCATGCCAAGTGAAGACTTGCTAAGAAAGTATAGCAACTAGTGGAACTACCACTACCTTCTCAATAATAACATGCAAGATGTTCCAAGTGGATGAAACTTGCTTTATCTCTGACCACCATCTGACCATCACTATGATCAAATCATTCTTAACTAGGAATGAGGTGTCTCAAGCAAACTATTGTAATAATCTGGCAGTCCCAGATATAATGAGGACCATAATATGAGTCCACCAAATACACTGAAAAATGGTAAGTAGATGTGTGCAGACTCGTAGCCTATTAGGCTAAGCATCTAGCTCACCTCATACACACTATGTATGAACTATGGCCTAACCTCAGGCATATCAAATAAAGTAGTACGTACTATATGCATTTCTTCTCAATGCAATTGCCTATTCATAGTTCTTATGTGCAAACCTTGCCTTTCTGCTTCTAGGCTACTAGCCTGTGGACTAGCCTTGTTTGCGATCACATACAGAGTGACTCCCTCAACTGCCCCTCTCTTATCTAATAATAAGAAGATCATATGAATGAACTCCAAATCATATAAAAAATACCATCTCAGAGACTCCTCTCTCATACCATCTGTCCTACACCTAGGTTGAATACAAAGTTTGATGTCCCATACCTCCAAACTTTATACCCCACATAGATGCGTGTATGAGATTAAAGTCGAACACTTCTCTCAAAATGATTAGAATAAACCGGTGAGTACTCACAACCATAAATAATAATAATGAAATCATGAAGTGTTCCTGAATGTTTCCTTCCCTCGATGGAAAGAACAGAGTCATTCCTATGACTCTATCACTCATAACTATCTGTAACATCAACTGATCTTGAGTTGAGAACTGAGAAACTATATATTAAATCAACTCAACTAGAGTTGTGAAGGATGCAACTTGCATCAAATATCAACGTATGCGACTTGAATCAAATATTAAATGATAATAAATTGGAATTTATACAACTTGTATGAATCCAATTATATGAAATGAGAACAATTAGCAAAGTTCTCCTGTTCCATGCTGTCATGACACTATATATATTTCTAAAAATTTCGACAGAGTCTGCTCTGTCCTACTGAGAATGGTCACCATAAACCAATGCTAAAAAAAAACAAGTATCTAGGGCATAGCTAGCCCATGATGATCACACCATATCAAAAAATATCATAAAAAACCTATGAAAAGCCTTTTCGTTTCAACAATGTCTCCTGCATAAACAATTTCCAACAGCAGCAGATTAAATCTTAATTTCAAATAACTTTTACTCATGAAAAATATATGAAATTTTCTAGCCTTATGTAACTTTGCTCAAGCTTTCATTAGGCACAAAAATCACTTGATTTGGATATTTGCTCAGAGTTTTATGACCATTTTATTAGAAGGGTCGAACACTTGACGACCAACTCTGAAAATGTACAGGGGCATCTTCTTGAAGCCCTTAGACTGATAAAAAAAAATCCAAATTTCATTTTCTTTGTGCACAAATCTAGATCAACTTATTTAGTTTGGTCTCACAAAATTTCAAATCAAAATGAAATCTAATACTTGTTCAAAAGTATAATTCTATCTCTACTACACCTGCGCTTAGGTGAGCCTAGAAATAATGCTGCTTCACTTTTATAATATCTTCTAACTATGAAGATAAATTTCAAAATCTTTGAATTTTGGGTATATCATAGGGTTTATACTGGAGTAGCTTCTTCAACAAAAAGTTTTGAAACTGGAGTTTCCAACTTTCCAATATGAAAATATCATATGCTCATCAGACAGATGTACCACTCTTTGAAAAATCCTCACCAGAGATTGGTCTGAGAAGAATAGATCATTTGACCTACCAAATGATGTCCAATTTCTTCCACATTTTAATAGCATATAGCTATGACTATCTACTTTTATTGGTATAAGTTTCATAGTATTTGGATATTTGAAACTTTCACAATGACCAAAATACTAAACCTCTATACCTGCAAAATTTTAAACATTTGCAGAGGCTAATTTTTACTCTTTTCTTTATATCTCCTAAATGGAGAAATATTTCATCTTGAAATTTTGTATACACCATCTAGAGGTGTTAAGCTAATGGTAGAAACAAAAAGCACTCAATTTGAGTAAATGAACTAAGAGAACCGAGCACCTCCAGGTGACATGGTCTCTGGTCATTTCATAAATTCCAGAGGCTTCACTTTGATGTGCAGAGATTCTTTGACCTACCAAATGATCTCCAAAAATAATGAAACTTGAGATGCACAAAGTGCATCGATCAAGCTTTCATTTCCAACAAAAATCATTCCATTTGGATCTACAGAAATGCCCTTTGCAACAGGCCTATGTCACTTGTTTCAGGCTTTTACCTCTACTAGCAGCACTTTTAGTGCAGAGGTTATTTGACCTATCTAAAAATCTCAAACTCACTTGAAACTTTGTCAGCTTAAAGAAAAGCCTAAGAGCTACTTGCCCTCTAAATTTCAATAAATTTGGGCATTCCCTCAAAGCGTAGCATCCAAATCTCTATGAGGCTGCTACCTCACTAACTATTTGCTCGATCTTTTTCTTTTAATCTAAAAATGACGAGACATGTTAATCCTTATGATTAAATAAACTCATTCATTATCTTGGATGGATTATGACATGGATATATATCCATGCATATAATGATCGTCTTGATCAATGCAAATCAATTAACCATTACAAATCGTCTCGTTGAAAAAATCAACTTTTTACATAGTACCCATTTTTTAGTGAAAGTGAATATCTATGGATGTCATTCTATTTATTGTGCTTCTTGCACATTCATTAATCTCATCACAACCAATCACATACAAGCACTTAATACTTGTATTGATGATCATAACCATAGCACTCTTGTGCGGACTCGAGATAAGCGTCTATATCAAGTACATAGACTCGCATGAAAAACAATTTATGTGCTCATGCTTTACTAGTCAAAAACACATCTTAGTTATTCTTGATGTATATACCTTGTCTTTTACTTTCAAAAGGCACAATTAGCCTATGCATTGTACCTCGATCACATACCTCATGCTCACCCTAACTCATCGTGGTGATACATAAAAGTGATCTTCTATAAACAAAAAATGCATCATGCATTTCAACTTTATAGCAATCATATCATCTATGTATGCATGCATTCACTCGTGCATATTCTTCTCAACTTCAATCAATTTATATGCTTTTAGCTATGCAGACATAAGACTTCCTTTCTCACACAACACGACATCACTCTAGTTCTCACATGGCATATAACGCCATGTGGCTACAAAATTTCCGGCATCATTTCGCTAGGAAAATGGAGCCTGAAAAAAAAAATAATAATAACCATTACAATGATAGGCATCAGCCTATTGGTTGGAAAACCACTCTCTTTACTCCAGAAACCTGCAAATAAGAAACTTTGCCAAAATGTGTTGTTGCGCACTACACGCCCTCGTAACCACGTCTTTTTTTGCCTTCAATACTTGCAAAAGATTCTAAAACACACATACAAGATCCGTGCATGCTTTTATGAATCAACATAAGTTAGTGTAACTTCATGTGCATAGATAAATTCATGTAAAAAACTAGCTTTCATGCACATTCCAATGTTGATTTCGTAAAACTGTAACGTGACTTGCGTCGCACCTTTTGCTTAGCTTTTTGCCTCACGAGTGTGATTGTCTCCCTGAATTTTGAGCCCCCTCATACGCGTTTTTCACATCAATTGATGGCGCCAAACATCGAAGCTCAAATCGAAGATAAAGAAACAAAAGATGATGTTGCAAACGCGAAGAAGAAGATCATCCTATGCTCGTGAGAATCCTCCATCTTCATCTCTATCTTGCCTTCCATGGATCTCTCCTTTACGCTCTGATACCAAATGTGAGAAGTCGAGAATGACTTGCCTGAGACTCACCTCCTAGCCTATTTATAGCCCTTGCCTAGTCACCATCTAGAGTTCTCTCTAAGGTCCCTCTACTCATCTGGCCATCATGAGTAGGCACCTCGTATGAACTCTCTGGCTTTTGGCATCGGCTATCCCCCGAGCAAGGAACTTCTCGTTCCTCCAAGCATGTACATCTCTTGAATTTAACATGCTTACTCACTAAAAAATAGATGTCCGAATTACAACATGGGAGTACTACTCAACCATATGATGTGGTGCACTCACTAATGGAAGAATAGCCAAGAAGATGATGATACGAAATTCAGATTATTCTGTTATAATCTGAGTGTGTGTGAAGCGAATGAGCAAAGAAGTGAACTAAGCTCACAAGAAAGTGCAACAAATATGAAAATCACAAACCCTAATTCTGAAATTAGGGTTCAGAAACCCTAAAAACAGAATATAAGGCTAACTTACAAAAGATAGCTGCCTCCAACTTGTAGAAGACGTCTTTCTCCAAGAGAGTAGACTCTCCTTCACCAAACCTTCACCTCCAAAGCTTCAGAACTCCAAAACTCTAGCTTGAGATTAATCAAATAGTGTGCCAAGGTGCTCTTTATATAGCCTTGTAGTCTCCCCATAAAGAAACAACGAAAAACTTATGAAAGAGCTCATCGTTAATTTAAAAAGCCTTAATGGTAAATTTTTGCGATTGATTTTGCTTTTTAGCTTAAAAAATAACGATCGCTAAATTTGGCTTGATTTTAAATTTGATCGCTGATTTATCTTGTTTTTGACCATCTGACTTCATATCCTAGCTGATTTTGAATTTGGGACTTCAAAAAATGCTTTTCCTCCATTTTGAGCTAAATTAGGGTTTGACTTCTCCCTATTCTGACCTCTGATGAAGAAATCAAGCATACCACTAGATAGCTCTTGCCAAGCTCTATCTATCAAGCCTAAAAGAGTTTTACCCAAATTGTACAAAAATGCTAAGTCCAAAAAATGTAGAATTGTTAGAATGTGGACCATATGTACATTGACTTACAACAATCCCTCCTTCAATGTTATATTGGTACAAGCTTCAGTAACCTGCATAGCTTCTCATGATTATCTCTAGTCAATGCTTTGGTAAATATATCTGCAACATTCTCACTAGAAGGAACATAAACCAGCTCAATGTGCTTCTTTGCTATCTGTTCTCGAATATAGTGGTATTGTACCTCTATATGCTTTGTCCTTGCATGATGTATTGGATTCTTTGCTATAGCTATTGCACTCTAGCTATCTGAAAATAACTGAATGGGTTCATGTACTCTCACATCTAGATAACTGAAAATCTTCTGCAACCAAACTGACTCTAGAGTAGCTGTAAATGCTGCACGATATTCAGCTTCACACGATGAAGTTGCAATAGTGGGTTGTTTCTTTGAAAGCCATGAGATAAGACAATCTCCAAGATAAAAACAAAATCCACTAGTACTTCTTCTTGTGTCTCTATCACCTGCCCAATCAGAATCTGAAAAACCTTTTAGTAACAAATGTGTAGATTTCGAAAATACCATAGCATAATTTGAAGTTCCCTTCAAATATCGAAAGATCCGCTTTACTGCTTTCCAATGTAACACTGTCGTATTCTGCATGAACTTTGATACTTGAGAAACTGCAAACTATATATCAAGACGTGTATTACAAAGATATATCAAGCACCCAACTGCTTGATTATATAAAGTAGCATCAAATGACTGTGCATCTGCTACCATCTGTAAAGACGCGTTCTGATCCATAGGTATTCGCATAGGTTTAGAATCAGTCATCTCAAACCTTTCTAAAAGTTTCTCAATGTACTTTTGCTGTGTCATATAGATACACTCATCCTTAAACACAAACTGAATCCCAAAATAATAATGCAAGATTCCTAAATCATTCACATCAAATGTTTGCTTAATTGTTCTTAGTACCATCTGCTTTCCTTTTGATTTTGAAGATCCATTTTACACCTATAGCTTTCTTTCCCTCTGGTAACTCACATAGTTGCCAAGTTTGATTCTTATGAATAGAATCAATTTCTTCTTGCATAGCTTTTCTCCAAATAGGAATATTAAGTGCATCTTTAACACATGTAGGTTCATCGTCAACTGTCGTAAGTGCCAAAATATCATGAATCTCAATGTCTTCAACAAAACTTACATGATCTTTTTGTTGTTATTGTCTAGTCTGACTCCTTGTTCTTCTTGTAAAAGTCTTTATACCACTATCTTTCCAAGTGTGATATAACCAAGTAGGTATATCCTTAAATAGTGGTGAAACTCTTTCTGACCCTTTAGCTTCCACAGGTTCTCGAACTTGTCCTTCTGAGGTACTAGGACTTTCTGGAACTCTAATACTTTCTTCCATTTCTGGAACTAAAGTCTCACGTGGAACTGATTCTATAGAAGGTTGTGAAATTCCTCTTTCTTCAATCTTCTCTTCAATCCTAGGAATTTTAACTCCCTTATGATATGGCTGAACATGTACATCCAAATTCCTTCTCAAAAATCCATAGTCATGTTCACTAATGAATTTTGGAATTTCTGCTTCTTTATCATAAACCTTATTTTCAGCAATATAAGCATTACGCGAAAGAATAATTTCACCTGTCTCTGGAACATAAAACCTGCATCCTTTACTCTCAACAGGATATCCAATGAAAACAGCTTTCTTTGCCTTTACATCTAGTTTGCCTCGGTCCTTTTTCTCAACATGTACATAAGAAAGTGATCCGAATACTCTGAAGTAACTCACATTAGGTTTTCTACCATAATAAGCTTCATAAGGTGTGATTACCTTTAAAGCTTTTGTAGATGACCTGTTCAAAATGTGATTAGCTATATGTACTGCATCAAACCAAAATTTTGGTGAAAGCTTCTTGGATGCCATCATGCTCCGCATCATCTCAACAAGTACTCTATTCTTTCTTTCTACAACACCATTCTGCTGAGGAGTATAAGCAATAGTAAGGTGTCGAGTAATACCGTTTTCCTCAAGAAATGTCTGGAACTCATTTGACAAATATTCTCCACCTCTATCACTTCTGAGAATTTGGATTGTTACCTGACTTTCATTTTCAACCATAGCTACAAATTTCTTGAACATAGGAAAGACTTCTGACTTCAACTTAAGACCATAGATCCTTGAGAATCTCGTGAAATCATCAACGAATAGAACAAAATACCTGAAACCCAAAATAGAGTCTGCTCTCATAGGTCCATTTACATCTGAATGAATAATCTGTAATTTTCTGGTAGTTGTAATATGACCATGTTTCTTGAAAGGTAGTTTATGCATCTTACCTTCAATACAACCTTCACATATATCTGAATCACCTGGTAGCTTGAATGAGGGTAAACTCTCAACCATACCTCTGTCTTTGATATTCTTGAGAGCTCCAAAACTAATATGTCCAAATCTCTCATGCCATAGCTTCATATCTTCCACCGGTGACGAAGATTTGACTGCATATGCCTGACTGATTTTTGACAAAATAAAATCCCTCCTCTATGCTCACCTTGCAAAATACACTTCTCTTCTTTGTGTGACAAGATCTTACAAAGATCTCTCTTAAATACAACTTTAAAACCTACACTTAAAAATGCAGATATAGATAGCAGATTCTTCTTCATTTCAGGTACATATAAAACATCAGAAATCTGAAAATTACCACCTTCTCTTGACTTTAGGGTTACTAAACCTATTCCCACAACATCCAAATCATTGCCATTTGCAATAGTAACTCTTCTACCTGTAGAATAGGAAAGAAGAAAACACATCTCTGCAACCTGTCATATGCTTTGTAGCACCTGAGTCAAATATCCAAGGATCTGCTGAAAGAACTTGTAAAGCTGCTTGATCAAAAGCTACTTCCTCAATGGTGATACAGGCATAGGAATCACCTTGAGATTTTCCTTTTTTATCATGTTCTGTAACATTACCTGATTCATTTTTCTTTTCTGCGGCAATCCTTTTCTGACAAACTGCTATGAAATGTCCAAGTTTCTTGCAATAGTGACATAATGCTTCCTTCTTCTTAGAAGACTTCTCTTTAGATGTAGTAGAAACAAAATCTGAAGTAGAAGGTAAAGAGGACTTACTTTCCATCTTGGATTGTTTTTCCTTCTTATCCTTCTTCTTCTTTTTACCCTTTGATGAAGACAAAAGTGCTTCTTCATTCTCTTCCATTCCCTTCAACTGATCTTCATCTTGAAGTAACAAGAACTCTAACTCTTCAAATGTAACCTCTCTATCTCTTGTGGTAAGAGTGGTTATGAAAGACCGATATGAGATAGGAAGTGAATTAATCAGCGTATTTACCATTTCTTCATCAGATATCTCAACTCCTACATTTAGAAGTTGATCTCTCAAGTCAACGAGTCTCGTAATTAAATCACAAACCCTAATTCTGAAATTAGGGTTCAGAAACCCTAAAAACAGAATATAAGGCTAACCTACAAAAGATAGCTTCCTCCAACTTGTAGAAGACTTCTTTCTCCAAGAGAGTAGACTCTCCTTCACCAAACCTTCACCTCCAAAGCTTCAAAACTCCAAAACTCTAGCTTGAGATTAATCAAATAGTGTGCCAAGGTGCTCTTTATATAGCCTTGTAGTCTCCCCATAAAGCAACAGTGAAAAACTTACGAAAAAGCTCATCGTTAATTTAAAAAGCCTTAATCACAAATTTTTGCGATTGATTTTGCTTTTTAGCTTAAAAAATAACGATCGCTAAATTTGGCTTGATTTTAAATTTGATAGCTGATTTATCTTGTTTTTGACCATCTGACTTCATATCCTAGCTGATTTTGAATTTGGGACTTCAAAAAATGCTTTTCCTCCATTTTGAGCTAAATTAGGGTTTGACTTTTCTCCCTGTTCTGACCTTTGATGAAGAAATGAAGCATACCACTAGATAGCTCTTGCCAAGCTCTATCTATCTAGCCTAGAAAAGTTTTACCCAAACTGTACAAAAATGCTAAGTCCAAAAAATGTAGAATTGCTGGAATGTGGACCATATGTACATTGACTTTCGACAACCGCTTCCATCCAAAACTTGTCAGGAAGGTGCTTTTTTTAAACCATACATCGTTCCATTTCAAGGAGTGATCTATTTTTATGCTCTGCGACACTATTTTGCTGAAGTGTATATGGCACCGTATATTGGTGTGAAATTTCTCTTTCACGAAGAAAAACATTAAACTCATGCGACATGTATTCATTGCTATGATATGTGCGTAGAGTCAAAAGCTTGTTTTAAGAAAAATTTTCAGCCATAGCTAAAAATACTTTGAAGCAAGAAAATTCCTAATGCTTTGCTTTCATAGGATACACACATATATGGCGAGTAACATCATTGATGAAGGTAACAAAATATACATGCTTTCCAAAAGATCGAGTCTTAACGGGACCACATACATCACTATGAACAAACTGCAATTGTCTTGTAGTGTGTGTATGACTATTTTTAGAAAAGAAGCATGATGCATTTTTCCAAGAATACAACCTTCACATGCATGCTTTTCAATGGTCTCAAGTGTTGGCGAACCAATAACCATGTCTTTCTTTTGCAAGTAAAGTAATCTATTGAAGTTCAAGTGATCAAAATGAGCATGCCAAAGCTCCATTTCAGCCATGGAAGAAGTATGAGCAAACAAGACGTTTGAGAAAGCCCTCTTGTATGTAGCCAAGCAATACAAACCATTTCATAATGTACGAGACATCATAATAATATCACCATTGCTGAAATCATGAACCATACACTTATCATCAACAAAGTGTACATGAAGTCAAGCTTTGGCAATCAACGGAACTGACATTAAGTTCTTCTTGATACCGGGTATATACAATGCATTTTTCAAGAGAATCACACCTCCATTTGCAGCCATAAGCTCAATTTCTCCTACTATAGTGATAGGATAAGAGGCATTTTTTGCACACACACCACACGTCCTCCTTTCAGTGCATCTTTCAAAGATGCAAAAAACCTTTTGCATGAAGTTATTGCTTTGAAGCACCACTATCAAAGAACCAATATGAATCAGCCTCACTCACAACCATACATTTAGAATGCAATGATTCATCATAATGACATGTAACAACACATGCCCAAAAATCTTGAGCCATGTTGACTTCATTATCCTTTGCATTTGAAGAAGTTTCAGCAATAGACATGCCTCATTGCGCTTAGCAAGCTTTCTACACTCATCAATAGTATGATTAGCCTTCCAACAATATTTGCATCTCTTTTTCTTTTGCAAATCAACATTATTAGAGGAATGAGTGGAAGAGGAAGATTCAGGCTCTGGTTTTGATGAACCAAAAACTGAACCATACTTGCTTTTCCCTTTTTGTGAGATAGCAAGTGCTTGCGTTCCCTCAATCAAAACAATCCTATTTACTCTAGATTTTTCTTATTGCAAGAGAAAAGACACAACCTCATCGAATGCATATATATTGGGATTCCCTTTTGCAACCAAACGGAGTGTAGTGGCAAAGCTATGAAAAGATTCTGGTAATCCTTTCAACAATGTAGAGATGACAGATGAAGCTGGAATAATCTCATGTGCGTTTGTGAATTACTCTTTCAACTCCTTGATGCATGGCACATACACATCCACAAACTCATTTTCAGCCATACATACATCCTCAAGTTGCTTCCTCAAGTATGCAACATGTGCGTCATTATGCACAACATACAAAGAAGAAAGAATGTTCCATGTTTGTCTTGATGTAGAACATGACCGAATGTGTGGAACTATATGACATGTCACTGAAAGTGCAATCAATGGATGAGCTTGAGCATCTTTTCCATCCAATCTAAGTTGCTCCTATGTAGATAGAGGAGTAACTACTATACTTGAAGAAGGAGCTCCATCAGTGACAGTAAACTATGAAGTAGAAGAACATTTGAGTTTTCAATCTACTTCTGCCACTATGTTCCATAGTTGTTTTGTAACAAGAACATTTATCATCATGTAAGAACACATTGGATGGTTGGTCCTATCAAGCTTATCTCGAGCTTGAAGCATGCCAAACAAATCATAGCTTCCCGCCATTTCATTGAAGATAAAAATATGACAAGATCTTTACTTCAATGAAAGCTAAAATGAATGTTGAAATTTCAGCTCACAATCCGTTACTCTAATGGTGATTCTGACTTCACGAATGGCTTCGAAATGGAGGTAACAATTGATTGCAACCGGTGGAAATGCTTCTTGGCGGCTGAAAATCATTGTTCTATGCTCCGAAGTCGATTTGCATAGTTAAAAGTGCACGTGCGCCACGACGCAAAAAACCAAAACTTTAGAAGGAGTTGAACATGCTCTGGTACCACTGTTGGGTATGTGTAAAAGTGAGAGACACACACCAGAAGCATGCACAAATGTAGCAAAACAAAGAGAGAAGACAGATGGCTGGAATAGCTCTTTTTATTGACGATGATCAAAATTGAAGTAAGAGCTGAATAATATCCCTAAGTACAAAGTACTGCAACATATGAGTGAATCATGTATGTGGTAACATGGGGAAAAAACCTCTAGCTAGCACTAGAGTAAAAAGTGCCTATGTATAGGGAAAAGGTTCACATCAAAACTACTCGAGGAACACATAAATATAACAAGTAATTGCTATTGCTAATGAGACTCGGAGAGACTTTTGGATATCATGATGAATTGACAATGTACAAAATAAAATAAAAATCACTCATGATGAATAAAAACCTCGTTTTTTATTTTCATTTTTTTAAATCTCTACAATTCAAACAATTTGAATCCTGATTTAAATCTACGATTTAAATCTCACCTTTGTACCATGCATATTTTTACAATCTGTCATTTCAAACCTTTCTAAAAGTTTCTCAATGTACTTTTGCTTTGTCATATAGATATAATCGTTTTTGAATTTGAATTCAATGCCTAAATAATAATGTAAAATTCCAAGGTCATTAACATCAAATGCTTAAGTTGCGACTTGAAGACTTGGAGATCAGAATACGTGGGAGCTGTCATGATCATGCCATTAACATAGATGATGATGCTAATTAAAACATATGTCTCCCCTTTGACATAGGGGATTGGAGTTTCTTCAGAGTTTTCAAAACCAATAGATAAAAGATATAAATGTATCTTTTCATACGAAGCCCATTTTACATGTTGACATATTTTCAGCCAAAACCAAAAACTGTTTGAAGCACATGAACACTTTGGACTTTGCCTTCAATGGATATATCCATGCATGCCTGGAAAAATCATCAATGAAAGTCACGAAGTAAAGATAATTCCCAAAAGAAGGTGTCTGCATAGGACCACAAACATCACTATGTACAAGCTGCAATTTCTGAGTAGCCCGAACTGAACCATCTTTTGGAAAGGACAAACGTTGCATTTTGCCCAAAATACAGCCTTCACAAACATGTTTTCCAGATGCCTCAAGTTTGGGCAAAGAGGACACCATTTCAGATTTCTGCAGGCGTAGCAAACTAGCAAAATTCAGATGACCAAAGCGTGCATGCCAAAGCTTTGCATCTGACATAGCTTGAGAATCATTTACTACACATGCCAAATCATTTACAGATCTTTCATAGTCTATGAGCTTATACAACCCACGACATAAAATGCCAGAAGCAATAATCACATCGCCATTTAACAGATCATGAACTGTACACCTGTCATCAACAAATTTCACAACCAAACCAATCTTGGCTAATGCAGAAACTGATAATAGGTTCTTCTTGATCTGTGGCACAAATAAAGCATCTGACAAAGTGAAAGAACTACCATCAGCAGTAGTCAAAATGATCTTACCAACTCCCATAACAGGATAAGAGGAGTTGTTGGCGCATGTAACAGTATTCCCTGTAGGGGCAGGCTCGAGTGAAGAGAAGAAACTGCGCTGCGAGGTAATATGTTTGGTCGCCCCACTGTCAAAATACCAAACATCTGAGTCTACTACAGACATGCACTGCACATGAGAAGATGGGTCAAAACTGTAGACAGTGGTAAACGCCCATTCTTCTTCGTGCACAAGATTACCAGACTCTGTTTTTGGTGTAGAGGCCTCTGCAACAACCATTCCGGCCTCTTTCTTCTTTGCTTCTTTAGCATCTAGTTTTGGACAGTTCTTTATGATATGATCCTTCCCTTTACAGTACTTACAAAACAATTTCTGCTTTATGAGTTATGGACTATAAGGAATAGGGAGCTAATGAGAGATACCTTTGTCTTTTAGAAAAGACTTAGAAGACCTTTGTCAAATACTCTCCTCCTCTTGTCACCTCTCAAAATCTGAATTTTAGACAGACTTTCATTTTCAACCATAGTTAAGAACTTCTTGAAGGTAGGAAAGACTTATGATTTTACTTTTAAACCTTGAACCTATGAATATCTCGAAAAACGGTCAATAAATTTTATGGAATACTTAAAACCTTGAATAGACTCTGCTCTCATAGGTCCATTAACATGTGAATGTGTGATCTGTAATTTTTTGGTAGCAGCGATATATCCATGCTTCTTGAATGGTAGCTTGTGAAGCTTTCCTTCAAGACATTCTTCATAAGATTCTGCATCATCTGCTAAAGCAAAAGTAGGTACTCCCCACTATACCTTGGTCTTTAATGTTGAGAGTTGCATAATTGATATGGCCAAATCTAGCATGCCGTAATTCCATATTCTCTTTTCTTCGGTAACATTAGCATGAATAATTTTGGACAATACAAATATTTTACTTTTGTTTTCGACTTGCAAGAGACAATGCTCCTCATTAGGTGTGAGGATTTGGCATGAATCTTTCTTAAAAATGACTTTATAACCAGCTTATAAGAAAGTAGAAATGGACAACAATTTTTTTTTTTAAATTTAGGAAACATAAAGATTAGCAATTGTGAAATTTCCACTTGTCTTGGACTTTGAGTTAACGTCTTTGAAACCTACAACATCCGGAACATCTTCCTTAAGAGTTAGTAAGGGTAGAGAATACCTTCTTGGAATCCATCGTATGCTTAGTAGCTCCAGAATAAAAATTCCAAGGATTTTCAGAGACGACATTAAATGCTCCTTGATCAAAAGCTATTTCTTCAATATTGACATATACATATGATTCTTCATTTGAAGACTTAGGTTTTGAACCATCTTCAACATTATTATCTAATGCTCTTTTATCCTCATTAAAAGTTCTCTTTCTACGTTCCACTATAAAATGATATTGTTTTTTTGATATAATGGCATATACCTTTCTTTAACGTGGATGTAGTGGAAGTAGACTTCTCGTTTGGTGTGGTAAAAGTATTGGAACTAGATTGCTAGAAGTGGATGAAGACTTTGAAGTAGAAGACTTATTTTCCTTTTTGTCCTACGGAGTCTTTTTCTCCTTTGTTGTCTCCTTCTTCTTTCCTTAGGATGATGACACCACTTCCTCATCATTCTCTTCCATACTCTTTTGTTGGTTTTCATCTTGAAGTAACAGGAACTGCAACTCTTCAAATGATATTTCTCTATCCCTTGACACTTGTAGAGAGAGAAATAGGAGTAACAAAAGAATGATAGGTAGATGGAAGTGAATTTATGTCGGTATTCACCATCTCATCATTATATATAGTGAATTCAACATTAAGAAGATCTCATAAGTCCTTAAGTTCCAAAATGTGAGATTGAACGGACTCACCAACTTTCATTCTTGTATTGGCTAACTGTCTTCTATAATGAGCTTTCCTTGCAGGGTTTCTTCTTTGATAGTGATTCTCTAAGCCCAACCAAGCATGACAAGAGGTTTTGCATGATGTGATTTTTGGAACGATATGCCTCTTGACTCCTATAGCCATAGTTGTTTCCTGACGCGTCAGCTACGTATAGCTGACGTCGGGAATATCGTAGCTGGCTTCGGGGTTATTGACTTGTAGTTGACTTGACCTTTGCAGTTTTTTTTTTTGGGGTGGATTTCTGGCAGCAAGAGGACAATGCACTACATAACCTAATTGCTATGTTACAGCCTGTAGGTACCATCCAGCAAGGATAACTTTATGCCCAGTCATCGAGATGTTGTTCTGTTGGTATATAGCCTTTCTTCAGTCCTCTGTATGAATCCAGTTCCTTGTGCATTGTGCATTCAATTCTGCTTCTCTATGTGTAGGAATAGTTCTCTGCCCAGTAGCCTAAAGACTTATCTAGCAGGATTAATGAGTGCCTAAATCTACCCAGTAGTGTAAAGAGAAATGAGTGCCTAAATCTGTCCAGCTGCATTCTTACTTTTTGTTTGACTTTATAAAGTAGCAACTAACCTATCGTAGACAAGAAGAATATACCTGTGCCCAACTGCTAATCTCAGATTGCTCAGTCCAGTAGGTAAATTCTCTGTGAGCAGAGCTTCTCGGTGCATTTTAATTATTAATTAATTTAAGAGCTGCCATGCTTTGTACACAATTTTTGTAATCATAAATCCATAAGTTTGTTGTGCTCAGTCCAATCAGTAAAATCCCTGTGAGTAGTAGAGCTGCTCTATTCATTTCAGTACTTATATAATTTGTTGATCCAGCAAGTTTGCATTTAGGTGTATGATGTGCCACAAATACATCCTTGTGGCCCTTTGTATGTATGATGTGCCACAGACTAAGGTATGTTTTGAGCTACTTGGATTTTGTCTTTATTTTGCTTAGTAGTCATAATCTTTAGTCTTGACCCTTCACTTGTTTGAGTATTATCATTCATAAAACATTTTGCTTTACATATGTGATTGGAATTGGTAATGTGTATGGACCATGGTCACACCACACCATCAATGTATGATTGTGATTCGTGAATAATGATTAAAAAAGTATTTTTTCATTTATGGATATAATGCCATTGCTACTATGCATCTCTACTCTTTTTGTAAAAAATTTTGGCGGCGTCAGATAACGTCAGGTACGTTTTACCTCACCCGTCAGACGCCGGTAAACGTCAGAAGTCAGAAGTCAGAAACCCGTCAGAAACAACTATGCCTATAGCTATAAATGAGAGTACTTGTGCATCTCTAGAATGCCATCTGGATTGCTCTTCTGTAGGTTGAATCCGCGTCTATATTCCTCTGTCTATGATGAAGATATAATCTCTTCTTCCTCCTCTGCAATCTGCTGGGCAGAAGTTGGAGTAGCAGCCTTCTTGGATGAAGAAGCAACATCTTCCTATGCTTTCTTGGCCTGGGGTACTTACCATTGACAATATTCCACAAGTCTTTGGATTTTAGCAAATTCATCATCATAAACTCCATATTGGATAGTTAGACATTGCATCGTGCTTGTTTTCTTGTTCCAATCTATCTCTATAGTCACTCATCTTGAGTGCAAGGGTGTATGCCAATCTTGCTCTAATGCCAAATGTTAATCCAAGATCTCTCCAACACATGACCTTATAATATAACACACCTTGACTTGATCAGGAGAGAGAAATGACAATATAGAGGGATAAGACGACAATTATAAAAGTGCAATAGTTTATACTTCACGCACTAAATGAATGCAAAATGTCAATATACAATGTTTGTATGATACAAATTTGAAATTAGGTTGAATCTAAAGGTTTACAAAAATAGTGTGAGAGTGTCTAATTTTATATGAGTGAGTATGTGCAAAAATAAGGAAATTAACTATTCAAAACAATTAGTACAGAAAACTCTAATATGAAATTGGGTCTTCTTTGATGTAGAGCAACAACAATGGTAACTTCTCACGATGAAGTGGTAGGTATACACTTGGTACAACAGCAGCACGTGAAGAAACCCTAAATTGGGTGCCAAAGCTCAACAAAATCAGCATGCACACTTGGTAGTGTGAATAAGAACAAAGGGAAGCTGCAACTCCTCCAAAGCTGCATATACATCTCCAAGAGTCCTAGCTCTTAACCCTAGAGCTTTTAAGCTTGAATAACTTAGAAATCGATGTTTTAATGATGCTCACAACATCCTCCTTGCTCATGATTGGAAGATCCACGAAAATCATGTTGCATAGCAGATCATAGTACAAAACACAGAACTAAATTGTAGATTTAAATGGAGATTTAAATCGTTCAAATCGTAAAGATTCAAATAATCTAAGATAAAAATTGAGGGTTTTATTCACTCTTAGATTACTATCTTTTACATTTTCACCTAGAGTACATGCAATATAGGGTAAATACCCTTTTACATCCATGATACAAAAACACATACAATATGTAAAGAGTCACTAAAGACAAATCCATCTATCTATTTTGAATCAATGGATGATAGATTATTTATTTATTTATTTAATTTATTTTTATTTTTTTATATATTTTTTATTTTATTTTTATGTATTATTTTTTAAACTTATATATATATATATATATATATATATATGTATGTATGTATGTATGTATGTATGTATGTATGTATGTATGTATGTATGTATGTATGTATGTATGTATGTATGTATGTATGTATCTATATATATATATATATATATATATATATACATATATATATATATATATATATATATATATATTGGGTGTGTCTCTATTTGTATTGGTTTTCTTTTTTGTTTGTATTTTTATGTCTTATATTGATCTTAAGTCTCTTGCTTTTGTTTGTTTGTTTGTTTGTTTTTTTTTTTTCTTTTTTTTTTTGTGTTTCCCAATGTGTATGTGTTTGTGTTCTACATCTTGAGTTCGTAAGTTTGGATATCTCATAGTGGTTAGCAACGGGATGGCAACGTCGTAGGCAACGGGTTGCTAACGCGTTAGCAACGGGTTGAAGTTGCGAACCCGAAGTTGCGTACGCTTCAATTTTTATTTTATATATTTTTTTAAATTTTAGATATCCTAGGTATAGATATTTTCTTATAAATGCTTAAGTATCATTAAAAAGGCATGAAAACAAGACATGTTTACATTTATACAATGTATATATCAAATATATAGGTCGTCAATTTGTCTTTTCATGTACATACATACATATGTACATAGTACATACATACATACATGCATAGATTACATTATATTACATACATAGTAGTAAATATATACTATATGCATATGTAATGCATACATTTTTACGTACATATCTACATAGTATATACATATTATATAGATACATAGCACATAGGTGCATACATACATATATACATGCATACATACATATATACATGCATACATATTATGTACATAGTAGGCACTAGGTACATACTAAAAACATACAAACATATATATTAGATACATACATAAGTAAATGCACATGATTTTCAATAAACATAGAGTAATAGACTATAGGAATTACATCATACATACATGCATACATACATGCATATATAGATACATACATACATAACCAAGTGAATAAACAAATTTTAGGGTGAACATATAAAAATAGGAATATACATACATACATTACATATATAATACATACATACATACATAAGTAGATACATATATATGCATATGCATGATGTTATATGGGAGTATTATGGTACATGATGTTGAAATGATTGTATGGTAAGTGGGAGTCTAGACATTGTATACTCTCTTTGTCTCCCTCCTTTTCTTTATTCTCGTTGAGGCATTGGCCTTTCTTGTATGATTATTCAACTTATCAACTTTTTTGTCATAAGTCATAATGGTTAAAAGATAAAAGAACTTTCCTTGTGGACCATTTTTGGCTTGTTGGGAAGGGTTCTATTTTTTGATTTTTTAGCAACGCGTTGCAAACGTGTACGTAACGTGGAGTTGCGTTGTGAACGTTCGCAACGCGTTGCGTATGCAACACTTGGATATCTCTGAACTTATGAAGGTATATATGATATTTTCATCTAATATCTACCTCTCTAGCTTTTTGTTCATTTATACTATCTACTAGCTTAACTAGTACCTTCCTATCTACCCATTCATCCATCCATCTATATATCTATCTATCTAAAACTTCTCATCAATCCTTCTTTCTTTCTATCCATCTATTTGTCTTCCTATCAATGGTCTACTATCTATATCTATCTATGTATTCATATAAGAATCGAGTTTCCGAACTAATATATCTACCATTGTTTGACTCAAGAATACAAAAAAATTTATTCATCAATTATTATGGAATACAAGATTTCAACAATAATATGAAGTTTCTTTGAAAAGAAAAAAGAAAAAAAACAAAAATCATTTGAAGTTTGGAAAGAAATTACTCCCATATGGATGGTTTACTATCTATCTCTTTATGTGTATTTATAGAAGACTACCTATTTAAGTAATTTATCTATTACTACACAACTCAAGAGCACAAGAAACTCTATCTAGCTAAATAGATTTGATTAATTTATCGACCTTTTATTGAGTGCAAAAATACAATAACAAAATGAAGTTCTATTAAAAAAAAAACGTCAAAGTCTGGATAAAAATCGCTATCTAAGATTTAAATCGTGAGAGAGATTTAAAAGGTTTTTATTTTGAAAAAATCGTGAGATTTTTTTAGCTACGGAGCATATCGAAAAGAAAAAGTGATAAAGCCAAAATCTGATTTTTTTCGCAAAACATATGCCCATGCTTTCATTTTACTTTTTGGACATGTTAAGTGCTTTTTTAGCAGTGCTTTATGATCGATTATCTTCAGCCTTTGGATTAATAGCTTTTTATGAAGTTAAATATGAATCGTTGATTAATTATGAATGAAAAATAATATGAAATGCAGAATTAGGGTTTGACTCTTGGTTGACTTTTTGATGCCAGATGGTGAACTGTTATGTACCATTAGAAAGCTCTCAAGGAGTAGTTTCCAATGAGTCAATCAATTTTTTTTTTGACAATCTTTAATAAATTTTGGATGAAGTACCAAGCTTGGGGTTGCTGGATTTTTGGCAAATTTCAGCATTCTGACATTGTTTTCCAACAACATGTTATTAGAGCCATCAACGATGAATCTATTATAAGAGATGAGGGAGTTAAATCTGCTTCTTCCCCTAGTAAAGCAAACAAGTCAAGTCTCTATTTTAAGTTCTTAGTGGAGAATGGAGTAATTCAATGGGAGCTTGGAAGGAAAGGTTTGCGTACCATAGTCTTGAGATTTGAAATGAAAAGTCATGTATGTTAACCATGATGTTCCTTGTGCACAACATCTTGGTGTTGACATGACCATACGACTAATCAAAAGAACATTTTGGTGGCATGGATTAACTAGAAATGTCCACTCATGTTCGATATTGCTTTACGTGTCATGTCAATAAAGCAAAAGTGGTTAAGACATTGGGTCTTTTATACCTTTCATAGATTCCAGAACACAATTGGGATAGTATATCCATGGATTTCATAGTGGAGTTGCTTTGGATCCAAAGGAAATGGGATGCTCTCCTAGTAATGGTAGAGAGATTGAGCAAGATGATTCTTTTCATACCCTTGCAAGACACAATAGAAGCTCCACAGATACCGGAGCTATTTATCCCACATGTCTTTAGATTGCATGGGTTATTGACATCCATAGTTGCAAATAGAGATGTTAGATTCACATGACACCATTGGACGTTTATCTTCGACAAGCTTAAAGTGTCATTAAAAGTGAGTAATGGTGACCATCCACTGACAGATGATCAAACCGAGAGGGTTAATCAGTTACTAGAGGACATGTTGAGGGCATATGTGTCTTAGATGCAAGGTGGTTTGGTGCAAATACCAAATGGCATTAGAGGGTAAAATGTGTAAGATACGTCATGAAAAGAAATTAAAATACATGTGTGAAACATAGGTCCTCAAGACATACATGCCATGATCTAATAACCATTATCATAAAAATCTACCCATGTTCGAGTCTTTAGAGGCTTTCCTTGGCCAGGCAAGCCGTCCTCTTCTTCGGTGGTTCGACAAACAATGCTCTTAGAAACTGAATATTTGTGTAACTGGCTTTGACCCTTTTTGGGCAATGTAAGAAAGTTTTGGCAGTCATCCTCTTCTTTGGTGGTTAGACAAACAATGCTCTTAGAAACTGAATGTGTGTAATTGGCTTTGACCCATTTTGTGCAATGTAAGGAAGTTTTGGCATATCTTGTCTTGCCTTCTCCATCCCATCCCCATTTGGCTATTATCCTAACATACTTGGCAGGCCAGCATGGTGGGGCACCTCAGAAACTCAAGAATGGCCTTGACACTGCCCAAAACCTCAGTCTCAATGAGTCTCTATGGGATTCTCCAATCTGCAAGGATACATACTCGAGCAGCTGATCGCCATACATAATGCATGAACCTTTGCCACATTAAGATCTTTTAAGTTAATTAATATTTTAGTCTTCATACAGATGCCAATATTGTCCTTTGAAGTAGCATTGTGTGCTTGGGTATTGGATGTTGTATCTTCCTAGAGACCACCACTTCACTGAATTTAGCTCCTCATATCTAGAACCTTTCCATCGTTTTTTACTCTGGAATCTGGATAACACAAGATCTGGATCAGCATGAAGGCATCAAGTTCACACATTGGGCGCCTTTTGTGTCAAAAATATGGTACAATAATGAACATGGTCCATGAGTTCAAAGTTTTCCATTCCTTGTTAGTTCATGCATTTTCTAAGTCTTATTCATTTGGTTGTAGGCATCTACTCCTGTCGCAAGGATAGTTTATATGGTCCACAAATATTGGTAAATGAGCGTTTCACATCGCTTGTAACCATGTCTTAAGCATTCACACCCTATGCAGTGATTGGTATTTCACCTATCTTTTGTTACTGAAGTTCCACAAATTGAACCAGCAGGCAAAATTTCTTTATTGAATTATCCTTGCAGCAGTGCCCCACAGCTGATTAATAAATTTGCTTTTGGCAATTCTAGGACTTTGTAGGATGAGAATGTTTAGGCCTTTTAGAGACCAAATTTGTTTTTTGTGGTACCTTGAATTGATGATTTTGTCAGTTATTAGAGGGAATCCATTTTGTTGACTCTGTGTTCTTGAGATGATTTGTGACATTAAATGTTTGCTGTTATGTTTCTGTGATGTTCAACTACCTTAATGAAAGGGGGGACACCCTGTGCAAAATAGACTCTGAATCAGACATTGTGCATTCATGTATTTATGTTGAATTTAAGATTTTTGATGTGTCTCAGATTATGACTGTCACTTGTTGCACAGGTCATTTTATCGATTATTGGGTTTATCATTGGTGGAACATCAGCAGCTGATTGAAGAAGACAGCTCATGAGATGCTTCGTTTTCTATCCATGTACAGACCTTGTAAATCCTATGTACATGTTTCTTAATGAAAGCAAAAGCATAAGAGTATGTACATAAAAAGTTATCGTCGGCAGTTCATTTCTGTGATTCTGATATCAATTTCTTCCTTGAATTTCTTGGTTTTATGTGTTGTTCATTTTCAGGTTAATGTTTTTCCACTTCCATATTTTTATCTTTTCCCTGTTATTCCAGTTATCCAGGAAATATCAAATATAGCAATCCAGTACTGTTATCTATCAATGTGTGTATGTGTCTTTGTGTGTGTGCATGCATGTGCACGAGGGAGAAAATGATGGGGGGGACAAGGGGTTGGGGAGTATCTATGGGTGGGGATATTGAGAGTGGGCAGGAAGGTGTGGGAGAGTAGGGTGGGAAAGAGAGACTAGGATAAGAGAGCAAAATGAAGGGGAAGAGGTAGTGACAACATGGGCAAGGGAATGAATGTAGAATGCAAATTAATGCCCTTCCTCTCAGCCATTCTAGCAGTTTATAAGCTCATCTCAGTTCAGAGCTCTTGAAGAAAAGAATGTTTATGCTCTCTGAATTTGCTTAAAAAAGTCCAGGGTAATAATGTCATGTCTGAAGGTTTGTAACATCAACCTACTAACCGGAAGGGTGCATTGAAAACAATGCCACTTCGATCAATTTTATATACATCAAACAGGTGAAATGGTATATTGTTTAGCATAAACAAAGAAATAAATGAACAAATTAGTATGTATACAACAATTAAAGTAAAAGAAAATGAGAGACACACACACACACACACACACACTTATATCTATATTTTAGGAGGAACATTATCTTTATTTCATATAGACAATGTACATGTCCACCAAACGGAAGAAGATTGCAGGAAGCAATCTTAAATAATAATAAGTATTAGTATATTTACTCCCTCATTTGTCAGTGTGCAAACATTGCCCTGCCACAGTTATTCTTTCTCTCAGCACATGCAAAGGCACACATGATGGGAATAGATCTCATTGCACGAAAATCATAGGACTACAAAGGCATCAAATATCCAGAATTCCAAGTGGTCCAAAATTCAAACAGTGCAATTGTTTCTGGAAGCATACAGTCCAAATATTATTTTGTAGGGTGTTAAATTTGCATCACTCTTGAAGTGTACATCATGAGTTCTCCTACCATCTCTTGATATAGGCAGCCCCAAAATACATGCCTCAACGTCTCATTATGCATCTCACAACGTGGGCATGGGAAGCACATAGATGGATTGGAACGATGGTCAAGTCCACCCTTTGAAGTCTTCTCACTAGCACTCTCTACATGAAACATAGTAACGTAGAGACAAATACTTTATTCCAAATTTGTGCACACCTAGTTCACGAATTCGTGTGCTTAAAGCTCCAATGATGTTTGCAAATCATGGCCAGATTTATCATACTCGCAGGAATCTATAATATGCAGTTGCACTGGCAGAAAACCATTTTTCAATGTGTTGGATCTTCGAGTCTTCAACCTCTTGGCAGTTGGTGTGGAGTGGAGGATCATGCCGTTCATTTGGTTTTTGCAATTCAGTCCACGAGTTCCCACAAGTAGCGCCCAAACCAAATAGTCTTCATGCTTCTGGCAATGAGATCTAATGCCTCAATATATTTTAGAGCATTGTGCAAGACTGAACTCCCTTTCCACGAAAATAACATACACTCGAGAGCATAACGGGAAGGGGAGGGGGGGTTTTAAATCATGAATGGAAAATACTTTGATCCATGAAGGAAAGAATTATCAATGTTTACTTGCTTTCCATCCCACTCAAGTGGGAAAAGCAGCTTTTTCCATGAGGCAACCATGGTTGTAATTGTCAATGATTGAACTCATAACGGAGCAAGAGAGAGAATTTTTATCTTGATATCCAAGTGCCACCCACCTTTGTAGTTTACATCACCATATTTCAGAGTGTTTTGCATAATCCAAACCCATGATTGAGAGGTAGAAATGCATTTTCCTATGAATGTACAGCTTTTGCTGAATAAATGCATTCAAACATGCAATGAATGTTTTTAAAGAATGGTTGGACCAATCGATCAATGGGCAAGTAGTATTTAATGTAAGATTACATAATACTTTGTATTATTTCCAATTTGACATGCAATGGATATCCTTGAGGTTTCCAATGTGTGGCTTTGGCAGGCCTCCAATCTTGAAAAGTTGTACGTTTGTCACTAGTAACTAATTGCTTCAAGCATTCCTAGTAGGTCAACATAAATTCCTTTCTTAAACCATTTGATCTTGGTGTTTTATTATTCTAAGTCTTCTCAATGCAAAGAAAAGTTCATTTCCATAAAAAATTTCCTTGAGGTTATGGAGAGGAAATATTGAAGGTTGAACATGAGGTAAGTTCTTAAGTTGCAGTCAATTATCGATTGGAGTGGAGTGTGAGGTCCTAAGGCCATCATTACCATAGTGGAAAGCAATGTTTTCACAACAAAAACGAAAACACGTTAGCAACATTAAAAGCCAAAAATTACATAGTGATTTATTTTTCAAAATTTATGTATATAAAGTCTGATATTTTGGGTCGTTTGAAATATATGAAGTGAAATATGATTGAGTATACCATAAAATGTAGTGCAGTACACATATACTACATATTATAGTATGTACTATAAGTATTATTGATCTTCATTCATATTTCATGTTCATGTGAATATTGAATAATTAGATGGACCAAGCTAGTAGACTGAGGACTCAAGTGTTAAGAGTCAAAGTTCACAACATGATTCATAAAGATAATACAATTTGACATTTCATAATTCATAAGTGACAAATTCAAAAGTCACATGCATTGCACATTTCCAAGCTCCAATGTCTAATTTCCAATACCTATGAATTTAGAAATTAGAATTTAATACTTACTAGTATCTACAACTTACTAAGACAATGAACATTAACATGGTGCATCATATGGTATGTCATGAGTCATCAAACATGTCACATGTGACATGAACCGTTATCCAAAATTCAAAATTTGTTAATAGTTACATAGCGTTTAACAATGTAACAATGAATATCAAATTAGAAAGATAGATAATCCAAGATCTAAATAACAATCATTATGTCAAATAATAAAATCATAAATCATAAGTGTCAAATCATAAGTCATAAGTGTCATCATTGACCAATGACTAGTCTCATAATAGTAAATACATATCCTGATATTAGGTATATGGAAATGTCAACTATCAAACTTTGACATGGTATCAGATGAGAAATCATTACTATAGTATCATTGTCATCCATAGTATTCATACTTGTCTATCTTCCATGTGGTCTACTATTAGTGGATGTATCATCACTTTTGCTAGTTGATGATCTCTCTGTTCAATGAGATGATCTCTTATCATGTTGAGGTAAAATCAACTCCCTTTCTTAGTAATTCAATATATCCATATTGAGCTTCCTCATGTCTCCTATATGGTTACAACTCTCCAAGGGGTGCAAGTTGCAAAGCGGTTTGACGATGTTCTAAATAACATGTTTCTTTTCTTTGTATGGAAGAAGGCGTATGTGCTCCAATTATTTTCACAAAGACTCATTTTGCAGCCCTTCATATACTTCTTTCTCCTTACATATTACATGAAAAATAACATTGAAATTTTTAATGCAATGCTCCATGACAAGTGCAAATTTTGGAAAAGAAAAATTTCAAGTATATATACTTTAAACTATACGTCTAGATGTTGATGTATCAATGGAACAAAGGAACATAGTGCCTTTGCAACAGTGCACTAGTATTTTATATAAAGTTCTCTTTCTATTAACAATCAATTCATCATACATAATGATGCATCCATATTTTTCCCATGTGTCCTTCATTGGATTTTACTCTTTCTCCGCTATTGTTTTTTATTTTTGTAGCTCATTGGTCCTCAAATCCTCATGTATAGAACCTTACCACTGACAACCTAACGTGCTCACAAGCGCCATCGCTTCCTTCCATTTAGATGTGCATGCAATGCTAAAAGAAAGGCTACACTGTAAAAAATGCTTCATGTACATTGTTTTGCTTACTGGTAACAAATGCTAAAAAAGAGACGCAATCAAAGCCTTTATTGGTGGTAGAGTCACATCATTGAGATGGATTACGTCATGCTCATGATGTCCCATATTAGAGGAACCTCTCCGACCTTGATTAGCTTGAGTATCATGATGATGATGTGGGCGAGGATCACATGAATTGATAGAAACATATATGATTTGAGTTAATATCTATGAATAATTCCTTGATTTTGTAGGTGGTGAAAATGTGTGTGGGTTGCACGGAGTGTTGGTGCATGAACCAAGCCTAAGTGCCTGACTTATGCACAAAGGATTTCTCATGATACTGAGGCATAATTTGACACTCATAGTAACATACACTTAAGGAACTTCAAAGGTTAATGTTTGGTTTTATCTTAGTCAAAGGAAAATGAGATAATTGGAGAGAATCTCATGGAATCATTTGGGGCCAAATGCCAAGAATTCACTTGAATTCAAAATTCAAATTTCTTCCTAAAAGTTTGGATCACTTTTAGGTGGAATCTATCAATAGTTATGAAGCAAAAGTGTATATATACACTAGTCACTTTAGTCACGGGATATGCACTGATCATCATGCTCATTCTGAGTGATTTATGTCTTGCATCAAAGCTAGAGAAGTTCTCCACTCTCACTGTATCATATTTCAGTTAGCAATACATTTATAATTCATTTTCATGGCTACATGTATCTCTATTTACTATTATAGTACATTGAATAAAGTCTCTCAAGTTCTCTGGGTCATTTATCTATATGTATGATCCTATCATCCAATCTATGACTTGGAATACAAATTTAGGACTATGATAAGAATTCCTACAAAGTTTCATAGTCATTGGATATGTAGAGTTTGAGTTATGAGTAAATCAAGGTAACTATGCTTATGTATATCCTTATTCCTAAAAAGTTATGATTACCACCATGACTTCTTATGCACATTGCTTTGAGTATACTACTCATAAATTCATGAAGAGAGTGCCTTCTTCCATAAATAGAAGGTTTTCTCAAGGTAATTTGTACACACAAAGTTATTTTTTTTGACATAGGGATTTGAAAATGATGTGCCAAAGTACTATGATGATCTAAATGCATATATGAAAAGCTTAGGGAGTCTATTAAGGTTCTTTGGAGTTACTTAGGATGTTCATGAGCAGTTTTTTTCCAAGAGACTCTCATCTCTATGCATTATCCATCACTCCTCACAATGGCATTAGAGCAATCATAGATTGGACATTATGGATGATGTATTACACTCATCTATTTACAAATTGGATCAACACAACTATTCAAAATGGTCTCTAAGTATGGAGGGTCAGTTACAAGGGATAAACTCGTATGTATATATATCAAGAGATGAGATGATGCTTGTACTCAGAAACAAAGGTCAACCAACTCAGGAGGACAAGGAAAGGTTTAATACATGGGGTGCAAAGGATGCTTTGGCAAGGTTATATATTCCAAACTCTATCTCTAATTTCTTACTTCCTCATAATAGGAGTTGTAAGACCTCACAAGAGACATGAAATGCTTTGGAAGCATTCTTCTCCTCAAGTACCAAAGCTGGGAAAAACCAATTGTGGATGGATTCTACAACACTCAAGAAGTTTCCTAAGAAAAGTGTGACTAGTTTTCTCACCAAGATGAACGACATTGTAGATCAACTTGGGGGCATTGGAGAAATGGTTGATGAGGAGCAGATTGTGAGACAAATAATCAATGGAATCAAGGCTGATGAAAAGTGGGAAGCTTTCACCACAACCATGGATGTCTACATGGATATGCAAGTGCCATATTTCAACACACTCATGTGGCAATTCTTCACCCATGAAGCCAAACTTATAAAGAATGGTGAGGCAAAGGTAACAAAGGAAAAGGTAAAAATTCTGATGATGAAGGAAACACCTCCCAAGCTAACTTTGCATGTAGAGGTAGAAATTTAAGACAAAGAGGGAGAGGAGGTAGAAAAGGAAAGAGGATAGCTCAAGCCTCTTCATCTTGTGCCATACGTGTTCTATCAAATCATGTCACAAAGAATTGCTTAAAAAATCCAAGGAATCAAAGAGGAAGAGGATACAACAAGGGAGGTTATGGAGCTTCAAGAGGCAGATTCAACAATTCACATGGATACAATAATAATTCCTACAACAACAACAAATATGAGGGAGGATACAAAGGAAGGAGAGACTACAACAATTACAGAGATGATCAAAGTCAAGAGGATTCAATCCTACTTATGAACATGAAAATGAAGAAAGGAAAAGTCTAATGAGCATGTGTTGTATATTGATTTTGGATGCTCAAATCATGTGATAGGGAATGTCGCCTTACTCTTAGACTTGGAGGATCCAAAGAACAAGCACGAGGTCTAGTCAGGTCATGAAACAAGGCAACCTATTGAGAAAATAGGGAATGTGAAGACCTCCGATGGTATTATGAATCTATTAAGCACATTCCTTTATTTGATAACTATTACAAAAAACCTAATAAGTGTAGGTCGGATTGTGGAGAAAGGTTTATAGGTGACACTCACCAAGCATGGATCCTATGTAAAGGATCCATATCCAGGTTTCAAGAAGATAGAAAAGGGAGAGAAAATAGGTTGATTGTTCACATTTGATCTCCAAAAAACCAAGAATATTTCCTTGTTCAATTATAGCATCCAAACCTTATCAAAGCTAGAGGTTTGGCATAAGCGGTTAGCTCACATTAGAAAAAGAACCCTCAAAGAAATTGTTGGAGTTTGCGGTTTGCGGAATCACATGAATAACACAAGGAAGAATAAGAAGCTTGAAGCACAACACAAAACTAAATGGATTACCAAGTGAATGTACAAAGATAAATGATCCGTTAGGGTCTATAGGCATATATACAAGTCGAGGGGAAAAAAATTTCTAGAGAAGGAAAAAAGTGCCCTGACGGGCCTAAGTGTGTTCACACATATCACTACCAAAATATATCAACAAATCCCCATTGGGAGTGATGCGATGAACAAGGAGCTAGCATTCATATATAAGGAAGTGCCCCACTATGTGGAAAGAGATCAATCCACAAAACGAAGTCATCCCAAAGCTTTGTGGAAAGCTTCAAACTTCTCACTAGGTAGAGCCTTTGTGAAAAGGTCTATAATGTTATCTTCTGTGGGCACATATGCCAAAATAGTCTCTCCTGCAGAGAACATCTCCCTCACATAATGATAATGCACCTCACTGTGCTTTTTGGGAGCATGGAACATAGGGTTCTTGGCAACTGACAATGTAAATCTGGTAGTAGTGATCCCCCTTGGGATAAAACAATCCAAGTGCCGGTTAGCACTCAACTAATGAAAGATGCGCTTAACCGCCTACCAATGCTTGACACCTGGGCAATGCATAAACCTGCTCATCTGAGAGACAACAAATTAAATATGAGGTTGAGTGTTGGCATCATACAGGAAGAAGCAGGTATGAGCATACATGCAGATCTAGCACTGAGGCAACCCATTAAAATTTTTCCAAACCTTACATCATTTTAAAAGTGATTCTCATCACTAGAAACCCTTGTAAATATCATTTCACCTTTTTGTAACTCCATTTTGTACAAGCCAGGGAGTCCTCAAGCTTGAGGAGCCTTAGAAGTAATTGCCTACCAATTTTCATATTTTTTAGACCTCGTTTGAGCCCTCAAATAAGCCATGGAACCTAATTTTTAACTAGGCCGGACACTAGGTCTGGACAGGGCCAAAGCTAGTCAAAAACTATAAACAGAGCTAGAGAGCTCATTTTTGGGCTAGCTTCTTGTAGTTTTGAGCTTGTATGAGAACTTGGTTATAATAAAAGTGACTCCATTGTCTTACTCTCTTTGTTCTTACCGTGTGTGCACGTGTGTGTGTGTATGTGTGTGCATGTTTGTGTGCTTCTCACTCACACATTTGTGCCTTCACTTGCTCGAGGTCTTCATACCATCCTCATGTCTTCCCAGATTGACATTAAAGGAGGTGCTACTCATCACTAAGCTACACCAAATTTTGGTGCCGTTGCTGGGATTCGAGCTTTGAGGACGAGCATGTGATGGTAAAACGTAGAGAGGACGCGTTGGAATGGTAAGTAGTAGGTAAATTTCTTGTTTTTTTTTCTCCATCTTCAGCTCCATCTCCATCTCCTTCTCCACTTCATATTCCCTCTTCCATTTCCTTCTCCTCATTTGCTTTGTGCGAGTTTGAGAGAGAGTGAGTGTGCATTGTTATTTTTGTGTGTTTTTGCATGTTTCTTGCAGGTTTCAGCATCATCACCATCTCCAGCAAGCTCTGCAGGTACGGAATCCTTCTGCGCAAGCCCCAAGGTGTCAAGCTCGAGCTATCACGACACACCGAAAAGTTGACCCAATCACAATTCTGAGTGCACCACAACACTGCGCAGGCTGAGAGCTCTTAGAATCACTAGCCTGATAAGGAAAATTCACCATATCCCGACCTATCGCGACACTCCCAAGTATCGCGACACTTCGACCTATCGCGAAACTCCCAAGTATCGTGACACTTTGACCTATCGCGACACTTCGACCTATCGCGACACTCCCAAGTATCGCGACACACTGAACTATCGCAACACTTCCACCTATCGCGACACTCCCAAGTATCGCGACACTTCGACCTATCGCAACACTCCCAAGTATCGTGACACTTCGACCTATCACGACACACCGACCTATCACGACACTTCCACCTATCGCGACACTCCTAAGTATCGCGACACTTCGACCTATCGCGACACTCCCAAGTATCGCGACACTTCGACCTATCGCGACATTCGACCTATCGCGACACTCCCACGTATCGCGACACTTTGACCTATCGTGACACTTCGACCTATCGCGACACTTCGACCCGACCTATCGCGATACACCGGCTTAACGCATGGAATTTTTAGGGTGAATTAATTTATTGAATTGAGGTACCTTTGGGATTAATTTTGGACACATTGGGATGATATTAGAGCCTTAGAAGTGGACAAAATACCTAAAAACCAGGGAGGAATTCTTGCACCTTGAGAGCCTGTTTTGACCCCTAACTGCTTGATTGGTCATAACTTCACCATACGAACTCCGATTGAGGAGATTTTGGTCTCGTTGGAAATCTTGTTGAGAATCCTACGTGGACCTTGATTGGTTTTTGTAAGAATCATACACAGAGTTTTAGAACATGTATTTTTAAGTTGGCCTTTAGGTGGGACTAGGTGGTCATAAGATTTTGGGGGTACAGTGAGTTACTCCAAGCGGGGTCTGTAATTGTTGATGTGTGTCTTTCAATCCATTGTGGTAAAGGAGCTATATTAACTTGTGAACTTTTGCAGGAACATTGCGTGCACTCAATGCATTCCAAGGTAGCTAGCAAGGGTGAGTACCAAGCTTGGGAGAAGGCTTCCTGGGCTGGTGTAGCAGTCTGAGCAACCAGAGGATTGAGGTTGGAAGTTCTCTCAACCCTCCTTTGTCAATTCCTAGCTTAGGCTAGTACGACTTAGGTGTGGTGATTAATTAGAGCAATGCTAGGCATGAATCAAGTCCAAGAGAACTAATCAACTAAGTACAAGCATTAAGTAGAGCTTAAGTGTAAAAATTCTAAGGAACAAAAGTAAACTTGAATCGAGCAAATATCAAGTACAAAATTCACTTAAGTACTCCTGACGACGTGATTTCAAACAAGAGCTTAACACAATTATCAACTAAAAAGAACAAAGTGATTGGTGTAAATTAACCTGCAACGAGAGTGTACTTGGGACCAAGGGGGTAGAGAAACTAGGCATATGAACCTTAGGTCAGGCAGACACTTAGGCCGAGACCGACAAAGCCTCAGATCTTCTGAAGCTAGTGTCAATCACATTGCTAGGTCTTGGGCCCAACAGTGATACCCATACACTCCCCGATCAGAAACAAGTGATTCTGAGATGTCCTATAACATGGAGAGACCAGTAGGTAGTTCAGGGGTAGCGTACCTATAAAAGCCAGAAGGACCTTACAAGACTCAATTAGAATACATCAGGACTAATCGTCTAGGTGCTCGCATCTATGAAGATGGCCTGAGAAGATCGGTGGTCCAGATTAAGAACCCCGATCAACCTCATGGACTAGAACACCTGGTTGTCAAGTTTGAGAATGGAGCATACCTAGATAAAGAAGGGACTATTTATGTAGTCACCACTCTTCCAGATAGAACAGACGAGTTCAGGAATGTGATCGCAGAAACCGACATGGGTGATATAGAGCAAGGGAAATGAGAGAGAGAGCCTAGGACTTCCCGTGGTAAATCAGTCTTGACCAGGATCATGACCCCAGAGTGGATTCCCGAGGATAATAAAAGCATATATTTGCTTTTAAACCGAGAAATCGATGAGGATTTTTGGAGATATAAGCCTGCCCTGCCTCACAAAGTAGGTGCTCTCACAATCTATGAGTTTAAAGACCTTGATAGCCCAGGCAAAGTAACCTACATAGACAATACATTAGAAAGGATCTTTGTGGTCACTGAGCACGGCAGACATGCCTACACATGGAAGGGTGAATTTGTTTTTCCCCGACCTCGGTCCAATGTGTCCTACAGTCACCAAGGAGCTGGGACCTCCTAAGTTCATGTAGCTCAAAGGGATAGAAGTAGAGACAGACCTGAAGTAAGCGTTGCCAACCCCTTGGGAAGAGAAAGGATGAGAATAGAGACGGATAGAGAAGAAACCGAGAGGCGTAGAGCCCCAAAGAACCAAAGAAATGCTGATGATTTCCCTTTGCCAAGGCCGAGAGAACACACTAGGACCCTGAGGCCAACCTAGTTGGTGAAGTCCATGAAGAACTATTTCAATGGCACAGGAGACCCATACGATCATGTAGCTGAATTTAGACAAGTCTTGAGAGTTGAACAAGTGGAGGACCTATTCACACAATACAATGCTTTTGGTCTAAACCTTAGGAACACTACTCTTACATGGTTTCAACCCCTGAACGAGAGGCAGTTTAAGAGCATAGACCAACTTTTAGAGGCTTTCGTCACTGAATTCTCTAAGAGTGGCATAAGGCATAACACTTCCTCATCTTGGAGATAGATGTCTGCGAAAGCACACGAACAGCACAAGGAAGAAGAAGAAGCTTGGAGCACAAACGCACAATACTGAATGTATTACTACAGAATGTACAAAGATAAGTAGCCCATTAGGGCAATAGGCATATATACAAGCCGGGGGAAAAAACCTCCTAAAGAGGGAAAAAAGTGCCCCGGCAGTCCTAGTGTGTTCACACACATCACTACCTAAATATATCAACAAATCCCCCCTGGGAGTGATGCGGTGAACAAGGAGCTGGCACTCATGTATGAGGAAGTGCCAAGCTATGTGGAAATCACTCCACAAAAGGAATTAAGCCCAAAGCTTTGCGGAAAGCTTCAAACTTTTCCCTAGGCAGAGCCTTTTTGAAAAGGTCTGCAATGTTCTCCTGCGTGGGCACATATGCCAAGCTGATCTCCCCAGCAGAGAACCTCTCCCTGACATAGTGATAATGCACCTCAATGTGCTTAGTGCGAGCATGGAACACAGGGTTCCTCACAACTGCCAATGCGCTCTGATTGTCAGTGAAGATGGTGGTGGCAGAAGACTGGCCAACACCCAAATCAGCCATAAGTTGTCTGAGCCACACACACTCAACAATCGCTGTGAAAGCTGCCCTATACTCAGCCTCACAACTGGAAGTGGCCACAGTAGGCTGCTTCTTGCTCAACCAAGATATACATGAGCTACCAAGCATGAAGCAAAAACCACTGGTGGACACACGAGTGTCATAGAAACCAGCCCAATTTGAGTCAGAAAAAGCATGCAAATCTGGGGGTAGTGATCCCCCCTTGGGATAAAACAAACCAAGTAGCCGAGTACCACTCAAGTAGCGAAAGATGCGCTTAACCACCTTCCAATGCATGACTCCTGGGCAATGCATAAACCTGCTCATCTGTGAGACAACAAACTGAATATCTGGCCGAATAATGCATAAGTAAATCAAGCATCCAACAGCCTGCTGATAGAGAACAGAATCAAATGCATCTCCAGTATCACGAAGACTCAATCGTAAACCTATCTCCATAGGAGTGGCAATAGGCTTACAGTCTTCAAGGCCAAAACGCTGCAATAATGTGTCAATATATTTCGTTTGACACAAAGCCATTCCACCATCAACTTGCATAAATAAATGCCCAAATAGTGATGCAAATGCCCCAAATCAGACATCTCAAATGAGGCATGCAAATCAGCCTTAAAATTAGCAATATGCTTCTCAATAGGACCAGTGAGCAGCATGTCATCAACATAGACAACAATGATCAGAAGCACATCATTAGCACGCTTAACATATAAGGTGCTTTCAGTTGGACTATTCAGAAAACCATGTGCAACCAGATAGGAATGTATCTTCTCATACCAAGCATGTGGTGCTTGCTTTAAACCATATAATGCCTTCTTTAACCTGCACACCTGGTTTTCATGCCCTTTTTGCACAAAGCCACGGGGCTGAAAAACATACACTTCTTCATGCACGTCACCATTCAGAAATGCTGTTTTAATGTCCAACTGATGTACATTCCAACCATGATGGGCTGCAAGTGCACAAATGCTCCGAACAGTAGTCATACGGCATGTAGGTGCAAAGGTCTCATCAAAATCAATGCCTCTTTCCTGCGCATAACCCTTTGCAACAAGCCTAACCTTATACCTGTCAACTGTACCATCAAGTTTATGCTTCAGCTTGTATACCCACTTAGTGCCAATGGCCTTCTTGTCAGGAGGCAAGTCACATAAAGACCATGTACCAT
>CM035411.1:49287201-49404701 GCA_020310875.1 Ceratopteris richardii
TTTTCCTTCATTTATTGATAAATTGGACAGGAACAACTATCAAGCATGGTCTCTAAGGATGAAGACCTACTTACAAAGAAGGAGTCTCTATGGATACATCTCAGGAGACGAGGAATTGTCCTGAAGAACATGAAAAGCTCAACACATGGTGTTCTAAGGATGCATTGGCAAGGTCTTATTTACTCAACTCCATCTCTGATTTTCTTTTGCCAGATATTAGAAATTGTAAGACATCCCAAGAGACTTGGGAAACCTTGTCATCTTATTTTTCCTCCAACACAAGGGCTAGGAAAAATCAGTTGTGGATTGAATTCACAACATTAAGGAAGCAACCTAAGCAAGCTGTTTCAGAATTTGTGACCAAGATTAAAGATGTAGCAGATCAGTTAGCAAGCATAGGAGAAGAGATTGAAGAAGAGCAGATTGTAAAGCAAGTGATCAATGGGATCAAGGCTGATGACAAATGGGAAAGCTTCACCACTGCCATGGACCTTTACATGGACATGCAAATTCCAGATCTTACAACTCTCATGGGACAATTGTTTACTCATGAAGAAAAGCTCAACAAGAATGGAGATACATCCAAAGTTAATAACTCTTCTGCCCTATACACTGATAAGAAGTCTAAAGATAAAGGCAAGAGCAAGAAGGTGGAAGGTGAAGGCTCTACCTCCCAAGCCAACTATGCAGGGAGAGGTAGATCATCAAGAGGAAGGGGCAGAGGAGGTAAGCAAGATAGGGGGATATCCTATAACTCCTCACCATGCAACATTTGTGGTTTATCAAATTATACTACAGATGAGTGTTTCATGAATTACAAGAATCAGAGAGGAAGAGGATACCAAAGAGGTGGATACTCACAATCAAGAGGGAGATTCAACCATCATCAAGGCTACAACAATAACTACAACCACAATTACAACAATAACTACAATGGCAACTACCAAGGAGGATTCAAATCTAGAAAGGACTACAACAACTACACAGAGGAGCACGATGACTCTCTTCTGATCATGAACATGACTTCAAAATTAGGTACAAATGATGACCACCTATTCTACAATCACTCAGGATGCTCAAATCATGTGGCTGGCAATGTAGCACTACTCTCTGATCTTGAGGAACCAAAAGGTAAACATCAAGTCCAAACAAGTGATGACACCAAGCACTCAGTAGTTAAGGTTGGAAATGTTAAGACTTGTGATGGAAATCAGAACTTGTTGAGCAGGGTACTCTATGTACCAACCATTACAAAAAATCTGATGAGTGTTGGACAGATTGTGGAGAAAGGTTTGCAGGTTAGATTCAACCAATATGGGGCATTTGTGGAGGATCCAAGGCATGGGTTCAAGAGGATTGCTAAAGGAGAAAAATCAGGTAGACTTTTCACTTTTGAGTTAGAAGACACAAAGAATATTGCACTATACAGTTATAAAGATCAAACACTTTTAGAGCTTGAGATTTGGCACAAAAGATTAGGGCATATAGGAGAAAGAACCTTGAAGCAAATATGCAGGGACCAATGCGTGCTTGGAATACCTAATGTATCTAAGCAACATATGAATTATAAGTGTGGTGCTTGTCAATTTGGGAAGTCTCACAGGTTACCCTTCTCAAGGAACGGTTACATGCATGAAGACTACCTAGAACTTGTCCATACAGATGTATGGGGACCAAGCAAAGACCCCTCAGTCTCAGGATCAAGGTACTATGTATCTTTTATTGATGATTATAGTAGATGGACTGTATTGTACTTCATGAAGCACAAGGATGAAGTGTTTAATTGTTTTAAAAAATATATTGCACTTGTTGAAAATCACACAGGAAAGAATTTGAAGAGTTTAAGGTCAGATGGAGAAGGTGAGTACTTCTCCAATGAGTTTGAAAACTTCTTGCAGGACAGAGGCATCAAAAAAGAAATAACCACAAGGTATTCTCCTGAACAAAATGGGGTAGCTGAGAGAAGAAATAGGTTGATTGTTGAGACAGCTAGGTCTATGTTGAATGAAAAAAAGTTACCTAACTATCTATGGGCAGAGAGTGTTTCTACTGCCACTTACCTCATAAACAGGTTACCATCTAAGTCTCTTGATGGCATGACACCCTATGAAGCATGGCATGGTAAGAAACCCTCACTTGACAATTGCAGGATGTTTGGATGTGTAACATATGTACACATTCCTTCTCAGATAAGAGGTAAGCTAGACCCAAAGGCTGAAAAGTGCATCTTTATTGGATATGATCTAAATAAAAAAGGTTACATGTTTTATAACCCTACCAATAAGGGATTCATGGTGAGTAGAGATGTTTTCTTTGATGAAAATGATTCTTGGTATGAGAATGAATGCAGGAAGGTTAAACTACCCTATGATTTGGAAGAGGAGTTTCCAAGACTTGCAAAGGAGGAACCTACTTAGAATGAAGAATCAAGTTCAGATGATGAAGATACTATCAACCTTGAAGAGTTCAAGGCATGGAAGTCCAAGGGCAAAATGAAGATGAAGAAGCTTGAAGACATACCTGAATCTTCAACTCAATCAATCAGAAGATCACAAAGAGAAAGCAAAAAAACCTATCAGATATGGGTATGATACATCTCTTGTTACTAAACATTTTGTTTACCTTGCCAAAGATTTGTCAATTGAAGAACCAAGATCATATGAAGAAACCATAACCAAATTAGAATGGAAAGAAGCTATGGATGAGGAGATTGAAGCACTCAAGGAAAGTGATACATGGGAGTTAGTACCCAAGAAGGAATCCATGAAGATAATAGGATCCAGATGGATCTATAAACTTAAAAGAAATTCTGATGGCACAATTAATAGGTACAAAGCTAGATTGGTAGCCAAGGGTTTTGCACAAACCCAAGGCATTGATTATGAAGAGACATTCTCTCCTGTGGCCAAGATTCCAACCATCAAAGTGTTGGCTAGTGTGGCTGCATCAAAAAATTGGAATATGTATCAATTGGATGTCAAGAATGCTTTCTTGAATGGATGGATTTCAGAGGAGGTATATATGTCACAACCTCCTGGCTATGAGGACCCTAAGAAGGTAACATATGTTTGCAAATTAAAAAAGGCTTTATATGGATTGAAGCAGGCACCTAGGGCATGGAATTACAGATTAACTACATACCTCCAAGACCAAGGTTTTGTTATGAGCAAGGCAGATACTTCTCTATTCATCAAGAGAAGTAATTCATAAGCATAAGAGAAGAAAAGATGGTCAAACTAACAAAAATTACAGATCTATTAGAGGGAGTTATAAATAAGATTAATAAATTTTATGTGACCCTCATGGGCGGCACATTTTTTTCGCATCTTATTGTTCTCCAAAACAAACACCTATGGTGTGTGAAGGGAGGGTACTTCTTACCATTAAATTTTTTTTTGACTAAAGGGCTAAGTGATTTTTCATTTGAACACTCTTTTGAGGTGTCTTCAAAAGTCAATAGTGCACCTTTCTTTCCAAAACTTCCAAAGAGCTTCACCCCTAATTGCATTCCACAAGTCACCAAGCAACTGACTACTTCTCCAAGTAAAGCTTGTTTTGCAATCTGTTTGACTCTATAGAGTCAAAAGTCTCCCCAAAACTTACTAAACCAAAAGACTCCTTGAGTAGGAAAAGAAGAGTGTCCCACATCTTCTCTATCATTGAGGCAGTGCTTAGACCATGTAGGGGCCCCACAAAATTTTCTAGCTTTAATATTAGTCCAGATTCTCAAGTGGAGAATTTGTCACATCAAAACAACTTTTTTATCTTCAATGACGGGATGCCATAGGTCAAGGAATATAAAATCCCATCAGATACTTGACAAATTCAAACATCATTTCTTGTTAAGCGAGATATGAAACTCTAGATACTTCTTGAGACTAGTATTTTTTTCAATACCTTCAATCCATGGGGGATCTTGGTAGAGAAGGAGGTGAGTTTTTGAGTTTTCACAAGCATTAATTTTGTTTTTTCTTTTAAAAGAGGCACCGATCTTCATAATCCACTTGTCAAGCCAGGTTAATGTCATCAAATCTGATCCATTGTCTTCTATCTTGATTCCATACATGCTTTCATAGATAAAAACCTTTATGGCATAATTTATTCTCTCTTTGGAGGTTTGTAGAATTGACATCTTTGATTCCCTTGATGGAGAACCAGATAGAATTATTCTGCCTTATTCCAACAATCGACTTCCAATCTTCATTGATCTTGAAGTATGGCCTCATTGTATTCCAACTTTTCTACAATGAGCACACGAAATCTGAACCTTTGTGAGTAACCTCAAAAGGGGACAATAAAAAAGTAAGTCAATTTAGACCTTTCCAACCAAGGAGGCTTGATAAACATAAGAGCATGTTTATTTCTGAAAATCAATTTGGGTAAGGAGGTATCCATATCGCTTCAAGCTTTAATTAGCTATTTGGCTACCAACTTATTGGCCAAACCGTCAATGTCTAGAATGCCAAGCCCACCTGAGTCTTTTTTACTTGCATAGATAGTCCATTTTATTTTGAGCATGCCTCTCCTATTGGGATCACCTATTCAAACAAAATTTCTATGAATTCTTTGTAGCCTAGTCAGATCTTTGTCTTTTATTCTAACATGTTAGAAAATATATAGTCAAGGCAATGAGGATGGTATGAGTTTCTTGGAAACAATGATATTATGTCTATGCAATTGAGAGGTCTGCGTTTCTTGGAAACAATGACATTATGGTTGTGCAATTGAGAGGTCTCTCCCTTCCTCACAAGAATGAGAAAATGGTTCTTGTTGGAACTGAAGGACTCACAAGGCAAGGGAGCTTACGAAGGGAGTCAGAGAGAAGAGAAAGTACAAGCAGACAGAGCAGTCAACGACGATCTGGCAAGTAGGCCAATATTTTTTCAGGACACTAACGCATATAAAAGAGGTGGACACACAGGGAGAAGGAGCAAGTAGGGAGCTCCAGGAAATGTATGTCAAAATGTTAATAGAAACCCCTACAAAAATAGTGATTTTCATCACTAAAAACCATTGTAAATACCATTTCATATTTTTGAAGCTCCATTTTGTGCAAGCCAAGGAGTCCTTGAGCTTGAGGAGCTTTAGAAGTACCTACCTGTCAGTTTTCACATTTTTTAGACTTTGTTTGGACCTCCAAATAGGGTAGAGAACCAATTTTTAACTAGGCCGGACACTAGGTCTGGACACGGCCAAAACCTAGTCAAAAACTATAAATAGAGCTAGAGAGCTCATTTTTGGGGTTAGCTTGTGATTGAATTGAACTTGTATGAGCTTTTGGAAAGTAATCTAAAAACTCCATTGCTTCTCACTCTTTCTCTTACCTTGTGTGCGCGTGTGTGTATGTGTGTGCATGTTTGTGTGCTTCTCACTCACGCACTTGTGCCTTCACTTGCTCGAGGTCTTCATACCATCCTCACGTTTTCCCGGATTGACATTAAAGGAGGTGCTACTCATCACTGAGCTACACCAAATTTTGGCGCCGTTGCCGGGGATCGAGCTTTGAGGACGAGCGTGTGATGGTAAGACGTAGATTTGAGACGTTGGCGTTGTAGGTAATCTCATTACTTTTCTTATTTTTCTCTTTCTTACCTCACCATCATCATCACCATCATCATCATCACCACCTCCCACCGCCATCTCCATCATCGCGAAAATTTCAGTTTTTGATCGTATTACCTTCTCCACCTCATTTCCCTCATTCCACTTGTGAGAGAGAGCAAGAGAGCAATATTGTGTGCCTTGTTTTTTCATGCTTGTTGAGCTTTCTTGCAGGATCCAGCAGTATCATCCCCTCCAGCACGCTACGCAGGTACGGAAAACTCAGAAACTGTATGTGTGTCGCCGACCTCTGTCGATCGCGATTGACAGAAAAAACGCCCATTTGGTAAAACAAAGTGCACCACTATAATCTACATGATGAGCATATGCTAAATCACTAAAAACAGTTAAAAAATTTCGAGTTCCTCTGTCAATCGCGATTGACACAGTCAATCGCGACTGACACGCACGACCGACAGACCCTGTCAATCGCGACCCACAGACCTGTCGATCGCGACCGACAGACCCCACGACTGACTGACTCCTACGTAGGATCCTGTCAATCGCGATTGACACCGTCGATCGTGATCGACAGCCACGACCGACACCTCTGTCAGTCGCAATTGACACCGTCGATCATGGCCGACTGAATTTTGATGATTGACAGAAAACCTCGCGTTGCCACGTGTCCATCGCGACGGACACAGCCCCGATCGACTGAATTCACGGTGAAAAACACGGAAAAAGTGTCAATCGTGATTGACACCGTCGATCATGATTGACAGGACCCACGACCGACTCTGTCGATCGCGATTGACACTGTTAATCGCGACTGACGTGTCGATTGCGACCGACAGGCCCCGACGGACACCTCTGTCAATCGCGATTGACAGGCTTTTCGGCCAAAATTTTAGGGTTAATATTTCCAAGTCTTTGGGGTAATTTTGGGCATAATTAGCAAGCTATTAGTGATTTGTGAGGCCCCTACACGGGTATTTTTGAGAAAAATCCTGTGATCTGTTAGCCTGTTTGAACCCTGTTTCAGCACCAGAATCCTGAACTGACATAACTTTCTCATACGAAATCCGTTTGCTGTGATTCTCTTCTTGTTGGAAAGCTCGTGGGGAGTACAACCAAAACTTCCACTGGTTACCATAAAATTAATATCAAGATTATTAGATATAGTATTTTGAAGTTGACCATACCTAGGGGGAACAAAATTCAGGGATCTCTAGAATTGTTTTCCATAAAGACAAAAGGCTAATTGGTATCTAAGTTACATGAATGAAAGTGATTGGTTCTGTCTTTGGAATTTAAGTCTTGAGCTAACTTTGGAACTCTTACAGATCTATTGAGAGCATCGAAGGGCATTCTAAGCAAGACTAAGTGCAAGCTTGGGAACACGCTTCCTGGGCACTCAAGGGCAACTAAGAAGGAGACAAAAGGTTGGAAACTATCAACTCCCTCTGTCAATTCCTAGCTTAGGCTAAGAACGACTAGTGATAGGAGTAGGCCAGGGTGGCGATATGCATTTATCAAGTGAAGACTACCTAAATACTCAAGTTCAAGATAATGACATAATCTTTGTATGGTCGAGAACTTTAAAGGAAAAGAACTTAACGTGGAACGATCAACTTCAAGTGCGGAAATACACTCAAGTACACCTGACAACGTGATATCGGACAAGATCATAAGCACGATAATCAACATAAAAAGGAATCAAGTAACTGATACAAAGAACTCAACAACGAGGTTGAACTGTGGGCAAAAGTTGGGCTACTTAAATAGGCATATGAACCTTAGATCGGGACGACATCTAGTAAGAGAAAGACAGAGTCTTAGGTCTTTAGAGGCTAGCGTTAATCATACTGCTAGGTCTTGGGCCCATCAGTTGAGCCACCACTCGCATTACCCTAGCTCTGAGACAAGTGAATCAGGGATGTCTCAAGGCATGGACAGACCTACAGGAAGTTCAGGAGTGCCATATCTGTATAGGGTGGAAGGCCCCTACAAGACGCAGTTGGAATACATTAGGACCAACCGATTAGGTGCTAGCATCTATGAGGACGGCCTAAGAAGATCTGTGGTCCAGATTAAAAACCTGGACCAGTCCATTGGACTAGAATGCCCAGCTGTCAAGTTTGAAAATGGAGCATACCTAGACAAAGAAGGAACCATATACGTAGTCACCAGTCACCCTGATAGGATAGATGAATTCGGAAATGTGATCCCAGAAACGGACATAGGTGACCTAGAGCAAGGGAACATGGGTATGGAACCTAGAACCCCTCGAGGCAAATCAGTTCTCACTAGGATCATCACACCAGAGTGGCTTCCCTAGGATAATAAGAGCATAGATCTGCTCTTAAACCAAGAGACTGATAAGGCTTTTTGGAGGTATAAATATGAGAAGCCAAGTGATGTTGGGTCAATCCTAATCTATGAGTTCAAAGATCCTGATAGCCCAGGCAGAGTGACCTACTTAGATCACGCTTCAGCGAGGACCTTTGTGGTTACAGAACATGACAGGCATGCTTATACTTGGAAGGGTGAATTCGTTTTCCCCCAACCAAGATCGAACGTGTCCTATGGTCACCCTGGAGCTGGAACATCCCAAGCTCATGGAACTCAAAGAGACAGAAGTAGAGATAGGCCAGAAGTAAGCTTTGCCAACCCAGGGGGCAGAGAAAGAACGAGAACGGAAACAAATAGAGTGGAACCTGAGGTACTTAGGGCTCCAAGGAATCAAAGAAATGCGGATGAGTTCCCTCTACCAAGACCTAGAGAGCACGCAAGGACTCTGAGACTGACTCAGCTAGTCAAGTCCATGAAGAACTCCTTTGATGGCACTGGAGATCCATAGGATCATGTGGCTGAGTTCAGGCAAGTCTTGAGAGCTAAACAAGTGGAGGATCTATTCACACAGTACAATGCCTTTGGTCTAACCCTTAGGAACACAGCCCTTACGTGGTTTCACCCATTGAATGAGAGACAATTCAGGAGCATAGACCAACTCCTAGAGGCTTTCATTATTGAATTCTCTAAGAGTGGCATAAGACATAATACCTCCTCATTGATTCACAACTTCAAGCAAACCCCTCAAGAGACCGTGAGACTTGCAGGAAGAAGATTTAGGCAATATCTTGAAAGATGCCCTGTTTCGGAGCTTCCCACACCAGCTAAGCAAGTGGATTTATTCTTGGATGGATTGCTAAGTACCAAATTGAGGTCATACGTGTATCTGAAGGACCCTAGGACTATAGAAGAGTGTGTACGCATGTGCATTGACATCGAGGATAACCTAGGGGAGGAGTTAGAGCTTTCCAAAATATACAAGGATTCAGATAGTGCCTCTAGCCTCTCTTCCACACAATCCACATCAATTGAGGAACTCGCTGAAAAAGTAGCTCAAAAACTAGGTGTCTCTAGTAAACAAATTCCTAGATTTGCCCCAGTAAAGAGGTGCTATACTTGCGGTGGTGACCATATGGCGAACGCATGCCCCATCATGGCTCAACCCCAAGTGAACCCTAGCAGCCAATATTGCACCATAGAACGGAGATACACAAATCACACAGCACAAGATTGCCCATACAATAAGCAAGCGGTTAGACAAACCTACCCTCAGCCTTATCCACAACAAAGAAGATACCAGAATCAGTACCCTCCACAACAATATGGTAGACCGCAGCAACCCTATCAACAACCCTACCAGAACCAACAAAGGCCACAACCTGTGTTAGCTCAACAACCTCCAACCCCCGCTAATGTGATTCCTGTAAAGTATGCATCAGCTGAGGAAAATTTGAATAAAGCTATAGTGCCAGTAACACCATTGCGTTCAAAAAGTGATCCCACTGACCATAGCTTTGATTCTACACATATTGATAGTCCCCATGCTTACTACATGCAATCTCCTGAACATGGCGAGCCCTACTACAGTGAAGAACCAGGTGAACTTAGTTGGGAAACAGAGTACACAAATGTAATGTACGCAAACCCTAACTCTAGGCCCTAGCCTAGGCAAGTAAGACCCCCATTCCCTAGAGGACCATGCTACAGATGTCAGGGAGATCACCTCATTCGTGATTGCCCCTTACCTCCACCTACACAACCCCAGTTGGTGACGATTCAAGGCTTTTGCCAAGAATGTGGAAAGGAGCATCTCTTACGAGACTACCCTAAGAATCCTAATAATATGCCGAAGATCACTCCTATCAATGTCGTTGGGTTAGTTGTAGACTCCACAGGAAGTGTAACTTCCACTGCACCAGTGCAAGTGATTACTAGAGCTTAGGCATTGCAACAAAACCAAGGGGTAGGCCAGGAAAAGAGCTTAGAGGCTAGTGAAACTGAGAGCATAACCAAGAAGAGAACTAGAGCCTGGAGAGATAGTAGAGAAAGAATGAAAAGGCAATGGGCAAAAAAGATGAGTGAAATCGAGGAAAGCCTCAGAGAAACAAAGGCCAGGATAATTGAACTCACATCTCAAACTCCCTCTCACACTACCCCACCACCACCATTCCCATCTCCATCCGACCCGCCACCTTCCAACCCACCTCACACAATTCCACCACCCCCAAGAGTAGGATCAGTCCTAGCAGATCCCACTCCCGAGGACCTTAATATGATGCTTAAAGCATATCAGGCCAGAATCCAAGAAGGGCCAAATGTCACTGATCATGAAAAGTGTTACCCTAGAGCAGAACTAGAGCTAGAACGAACCAAAATTTGTGCTAAGATGGTGGAATTGGCTCAGACCATGTTTGATGCCAGTCGCCTATTTAACATCTCTAGTTCAGCGAAGACACAGTTGCACTTTGATGGACTGTTAGAAAGAATAGAGAAGCTAATTGCACAATCAAAAAAGGAACCCGTCTCTCAACATAAGGACAAGGCAAGTGAAAGAGCAGGTCTTCCTGCCCAGGAAGCCTATGTGCCTAACTCTACGGAGCCAGACACATCATCCTCCATGAATCGGTTCACACCAGAATTCCTACGAGAGATTCAAGAAGACAAATGGTCAAAAGAAAGTGAAGTCCCTCCTCCCATTGAACTTGTGGATGATGCACACGACCAATTCCCACAAGACATCTCATCCATTTATGGGGAGCAGGAGAGCACTCAATCTCAAGAAAGATTAGACTTTGAGTCTAACTCTCTACAAGAATTACCCCACTTCACAGGCCCTTGGGAAGCTAAGTCCACGTGTATGAGAGCACCGACGGTCATGGTAAGAAACGAAGATTCAGTCATACCCAGGAACACAGAGGTAGTGAAAAACACTAAAGTATAGTGTAACCTCACCTTAGAAGAGCTACTCAAAGTAAGGCCAGAGCTATGGAAACATGTAGCCAAACAAGTACCAGAGATAGCAAAACCTCGTTCCCAGGTAGGATCCCAGAGAACAGTGCCAGGAATACCATTGGACAAGATAGGAGAAAAGAGTGAGGGCGAAGAGGGAAACACATATATTCCTATCACCCATCAGGGATACACCACCAAGGCCATTCTAGACTCAGGCGCACGTGTTGCAATTGCTACCACTTCCCTATGGAAGCGTTGGGGCAAGCCAGCACTCAGGCCCACGAGGATGAAATTGCAAATGGCCGATGGTCATCTAGAGAGACCCTTAGGGCTATTAGAATGAGTAACTCTCACCACGTGTGGTGTCAAGTTCGAGCATACATTTGCTATATGTGATTTTAGAAAAAATCATGCCTATGAAATGATCTTGGGACGACCCTTTATGCGACAGTTGCAAGTGGTACAGGACTGGGGAACCAATTCCTTGTACCTGCAACACTTAGGTGTTACGACCAAAGTGAATCTCAAAGATTATTCTCATAGAGATGTCCCTCCTATCCAGTGGAATCCCCTCCATAGAGCCAAAGATGATACAGAGTCGGTGCATTCCATAGGATCAGGATCCTCATGGATGCATGAAGACACTCACTTATGGATGTGTAAAGTGGCAGTGGAAGAAGAGAAGAGAGAAAAAGCCAGAGAAATAGGTGCAAAAGAAACAGATAGATCCATTCAAGACCTAGCCTATGCACCTGTAGTATTTCCTGACGAAGAATTTGAACCCCACGGCTGGGCAGAAATCCTAGCAACCATGGATGTAGCCATCAATGAAGAACAATGGACACCCCACTGTGATGAGGATGGCTATGACCTTTCAGTTTTCTCTGTAGAGCCAATCATGGGAGATGCAGTTTTAGAAAAATGCGAACCTAGCCCTGATGCATTTGAGGATGCAAGTGACTCCGATCTAGAGTCAATCATCATGGACCCACCTTTTGCATCAGATGAAGAATACTTCTATGAAGTAGAATTTCAACCCCAGAGGTATGGAGAGCTTACAAATGATGTAAGGCTAGCCACACATGTGACCCCGAAGGAAGAAGGAAAGAAAAAAAAGAAGAGAGAAGTCACACCAGAAGAGGAACAATCTTTGTTTGAGGTCCTAGAAAATTTTAAGAAGTATGAGATATATGACAGGAGAGTCATGATCAGAATGCCTAAACGAGAGGCGCAATTGGGGGAGGCCTATGATAACAAAGAAACCACGAAGAAAGTAGTTGTAGCCATCAAAGAAGCCTTGATGGATTTTCGGGCTACAATCAAGTAGCCATAGCTCCAGAAGATCAGATAAGACGGCTTTCACCACTGAATGGGGCATTTTTGCCTTTAGAGTAATGCCATTTGGGCTTACCAACGTACCAGCTACCTTCCAGAGGCTGATGTGTCATGTATTTAAAGAGTTCCTGAGGAAGAACTTAGAAGTCTATGTGGATGATCTTTGTGCTCATTCCAACATTAGACAAACCCATATTCCTGAACTCAGACAAATCTTTGACAAATGTAGAGAATATCAAGTCTGCCTGAACCCAGAAAAGTGTGTTTTTATGGTTAGGCAAGGCAAGATTCTAGGACACATAGTGTCAAAGAATGGCATATCCACTGATGAAGAGAAAGTGAGAGCCATAGCGGAGCTACCTAGGCCAAAGAATGTCAAGGAAGTACAAGCTTTCATGGGGCATTGTGGTTATTATCGACGGTTTATACACATGTATGCCATCATAGCAAAGCCTCTGTATGGACTTCTGACTAACTTTGAGTGGACTGACAAATGTGAGAATTCCTTCAATGAGCTTAAACGGCGATTATGCTCAGCACCAATCTTAACCACACCAGATTGGAATAAGCCTTTCCATGTTCATGTGGATGCATCCAATTATGCTATTGGGTGTGTAATCGCGCAACCTACCGGTGAAGGTAATATGGATCTTCCAATTGCCTATGCTAGTAGACAATTGAATGCAGCTGAACAAAATTATACCACTACTGAGAGAGAAGGACTAGGCATGGTATATGCAGTTAAAAAGTTTAGACACTATTTGCTTGCAAATAAGTTCAAATTTTTTACTGACCACCAGGCTCTACTGTACCTGGTGGTTAGTAATACAGGTAGATTAGTAAGATGGTTTCTCTTACTAATGGAATATGACTTTGAGGTAGTAGTGAGGAAAGGCAAAACTCACCTGAGAGCAGATCATCTCTCAAGGCTCACATCAGGAGAAGCCCCACAAGGAGTGACAGATGAACTTCCTGATGCTTACTTGTTTAATTTGGAAGTGGTGCCGCAGTGGGCTAAGCCATTAGTGCCAGTATTGACATACGGGCCTAACCATCCAGTAATAAACACACAGGAGAAAGAGGTAGTAAAAGCCCAAAAGTATCACATCATGGCAGGAAGTATGTACAAGCACACAGATCAAGGGATCTTGGCTTGTTGTGTGGAAGAGGATGAGTACGCTAAATGGTTGCAATTAGCACATGTAGGTGCATTAGAGCAACACTACTCAAAGCAACAAACCCTACAGACACTAAGGAGACTCGGAGTGCATTGGCCGACTATGGAGGCTGATGTCCAAAAGTTGTGCAAGGAATGCCCAATCTGCTGCACTAAACCACCTGTGGAACATGCCACTCTTTATCAAATGTCGATAGTGCCAAATTGGAGTGAACCCCTAGTCTCCTTCCTGAGGACGAAAACATTCCCTCCAGACATGACTCTGGCTAGGAAAAGGAGTTTAGAACAAGAAGCCCTGGACTACTCACTCATTGGTGATAATCTATACAAACGTGGTAAAGATGGTTACCTCAGACTATGCGCCCATGAGAGTGAATATCTCAAGATCTTGGAAACTTCTCATCAAGGTGTAGCAAGAGGACATTTTGGACCAGACCGAGTGATTAAGGCGATCCTATTTGCAGGCTTTTGGTGGCCGACCCTTCACATGGATGCACATACCTATGTGAAACGGTGTGATGTTTGTCAGAGAACTCAGTATCCTATACGCAAAGATGAGATGCCACTAAAACCCATGATGGGTGGACGTGCATTCTCTAAGTGGGGAATAGACTTTGTAGGTCCTATTAATCCCCCAGCCAAGGGTTCACATGCTGAATACATCATTGTTGCAACAGACTATCTAACAAAGTGGGTAGAGGTAAAAGCCACAACGAAGAACGATGCTCAAACAACAGCTAAGTTTTTATTTGAGAATGTGTTCACCAGATATGGGTTACCTATAGAGCTAGTCAGTGACAGAGGCACTCACTTCTTGAATGAAGTTATTGAAAATCTGCTCCAAGAATTCTTGGTAATACATAAGAAGTATGCCCCCTATCACCCTTAAGCTAATGGCCAGGCTGAGAGCACCAATAAGATCCTATGCAATGTACTGACGAAATTAGTGAACAATAAACGCTCTGATTGGGACAAACAGCTACACCATGCTGTTTGGGCATACCGAGTGGCCTATAAAACGGTACTCCAAGCCACACCCTTTCAGATGGTATTTGGCCAGAATGCAGTGCTACCATTGGACTTCTTGATACCTACATTGAAAGTAGCACATGAGCATGAGTGGACAGGCCACGAGCTCTCATCTAGAATCTTTGACCTTGAGCGATTAGGAGAAACAAGACTGAGAGCTGCAGCGGGAATATACGCAACTAAGAAAAGACAAAAGGCATATTTTGATGCACATGTGAAAGATAAAGGTTTGAAGGCAGGCGACCTAGTACTAGTCTACACTTTGAAACAACATGCGAGGAAACTAGAGAAAAGAGGCTACGGACCCATGATCATTAATAGAATCTCAACAAGTGGAGTAGTGCAACTAGCCACATTAGAAGGCGATATTCTCCCAAGCTACATCAGCGGATGCCGAGTCAAGTTATATCAGGAACCTCTGACGGAAGAGATGCTAAGTTGACTCAATACTGCTAAGAAACGCAAAGAAGAAGAAAAGCGAATTCGAGAAGAAGCTCAAGCAGAAGCACTGGAACGCATCCGGAGAATGAAGTTGAGAAGACAGGGTAGAGAGCAACCTAGGACAGATGCATATGCGGATCAAGGATATCATGTGGCTATGTGTGAAGTTTCAGATATCAGCTCTCATAGGATAATTGATCGACGTCCTTTTATAACCTTAGAGGTAGGACAAGGAAAGGGTGCAAGGGCTATAAGAGCCTTGATTGACTCAGGTGCAGCCACTAGTGCTGTTAAATTTTTGTACTGTCAAAAGTTGAAATTAACCATCAATCCTATAGAAGCATATCTCATAGGATTGGGAGGTGTGGAAACCCCTTGCATGGGCGAGGTGGAACTTCCCCTCTATATTCAAGACGAAGTAATGACAGTCAAAGCACTAGTGTGTCAAGACGAGGACCTCACTGTGCCTCTTGTCTTGGGTCAGGACTGGATCTATGATCATGCAGTCAACCTAAACCTAAGAAGTGGACTTCTTCATGTATGGGTAAATCATAGTCGAATTACAGTTGAATTGGAAAATGAGGCACTCAAGGAACTAAGTAAGGCACGAACTCTTGGTCCTTCCACGGGTGCACATGAAGTTGACAATGCTATTCTTGTCCAAAACTGTATGATGCAGAACGAGGAGTGTCTCAACAACGGAGTCAAGGATAAGACGACACTCCCTTCTTTCCCAAAGACTAGAGGGATGCAGCAACCAAAGGCAGATCAAATACAGGAGGAGCAGCGCACAACCTATACTAGAGGCCAGAAACACGTGCGAAGCAGAACGTCCCAGCCATCGAAACGAGTGTGGGTGCGGAAAGGCGAACACCCCGTTGCAACCATGCCAACCCCACGGCCGAAACCTCTTATTGGTAATCAACAACTCGATACTAATAAGAAGTCTTTCATAAATTCTTCTGCGAAAGTAAAGTCTATTTGGGTACCCAAGAAGTCGATGAAGGCCAGCCCACAATCACGACAAATCTGGGTGCCTAAGGCTTGCTTGCGGGCTCAAATAGCTACACCAAGGTCACACCCGGTACACCATGTCTCACTCACTCGAACATCTGATGTCCATTCGTATACATTACACATGGACACACAATCTTCCATGAACATAAGTAGAATCACTTGTAAATGGGTCCCTAAGAAGCCTCATTTTCAAGTAGATACCCCTATCAAACTCTCCAGAGTCTTCACAAAGCCAAGATCAAAACCCATCCACTGCACGTGGCAACCTAAAACTTGTAATAAACCCCCAGACCCCAATTGTAAATCCATGCCCACCTACTAACTACGTCACTCTCTCACTACATCATTCCACTTAACCCCTAGGTCAACCAAATTTCTAACTACACACACAAGCACCAAGCACTTAATAACCTACTAATTTCTCCCGAACCTCATGTTAATGTTGTGATGGGGACAGAAACGGTTCTATCTTGTCCTTTGCAATGTTAACACATGTTTCTAGATATATTCTCACAGAATCAGGAGGCAAGAAGTAACATGGCAGATACGGCAGGAACTAGCTCCCAGGCAGGCACCAACCCCCAAGTTGTGGACATTGAAAGTCTTCCCGTTGAGGAGGAATTAAAGGAATGCCCAGTGGCATTGAGGCATTACACGCCATACCGGTTCAGAATCCTCCACAGGGGCACACAATGGCGGTCAGCAAAAACTCACATTGGTTCAGTGATGTGGCGAGAGCCCTGGGGGAAGGCACTTACATGTGGGAGGCTGAAATAGAATTCAATGGGCACTGGGGCAGATATCACTTTTTCACCAGGGAATTTGAGAAATTGCAGAATAATGAAGGACTGAAACCTATATGGAAGAAGGCGGGACTCTACGATTACTTCAAATTCCAATTGCCAAAGCCCGATTTTCTAAGGTGCTCTTATTTGATTAGCACCCTCACTCCGAGCAAAGACAAAAAGGGGTACAACACCTTTGTCCTCCCATCTCTCACAAGGGGCAATGAGCTTAAGCGCTTCAGGTTGACTATCAATTTGGTAAGGGAAGCTCTAAACATGAAAGGTATGCACATTCCTACGGAGAAAGAGACTATGGTCCCTGACAATATGAAGAACAGGAATCTGACGAAGTTAAAGGACATGGTGGCAATGACATCTACAATTGCCATTCATTTGCAAATGGTCATGCAGCACTTTGCATTTCCCGCTCAAGAGAGGTTCACAATGCCACCTAAGAAGATATGGTTTAGTCTATACCTGGATGATGCCTTTGATTTGACAATAAATATGCCCCATTGGATTATCGACCAAATCCACTTGGCTCATCAAAGATGGTATAAAAAACAAAAGTCCGTACTATATGGATGTTGTGCTCTCACCCGGATTGTATACAGATGTTTGGCTTATGATGTGCCAGTTCAGAGGGCATTAATTTTGACCAGGGTACAAGAGTTTCAACGCAGATTATCCTCCGCAGGGCCACCCTCCAAGAAAATGAGAGGCGCCGTTCAGATGCCCTGTGCACAAGCCCGCGGTGCGACACTGACACCAGAGAAAACTCCATGACTCCCGAGGCGGATACAACCCTTTACTATCAGATTACCAAGACACAACACTGAGGGACCAAATCTAGTGTTTCCACGTGTACCAACCGACCTAGAGTTCCCTCACGGATTCACTTTAGAAGACCTAACTGATGAGGAGGTAGCCAGAATCATCGAGGCTGTGAACGGGGAAGTCGAGGCAGAGCAAGCTAGTGGACAACAAACTGCTACAGACCAACCTCATCCAAGACAACCAGACGCCGTCGAAGTGGAGGGTGATGAAGAAGAAGAACAAGAGGAGGAACATGGTGGACAATCCGAGGAAGAAGAGCAGGAATATGATCAAGAAGCTCTGCAAGTACTTGAGGGTGCTCCAGCTTATACGAAGGCATTGAACAAGCTCTATGATACCATGAATAGAGTTCAAGAGCAACATAGACTGTCCCTAGCAGCAGGCAAAGCCCTCATGAATCAAATCCTTGAGGAGGAAGGCATAGATGAGCAATACTGCGCCACTCTTGACATGATTTCTGAAGCTTTAGGAGTACCTGAGACGGTTCATACCGCCCTTGCACAATCACGAAGAACGGAGCGACGATACGGCAGACGCCCCCCTCGATCAAGAAAGCAGATGAATGTATTAGTATCTGAACCACAAGGCACATCCACAACCACGGGCACTGCACACACCGTTCAGGATACCGAGGAAACCCATATATCAAGTGCACCTCCGTCACCCCCTTTGCCACCCCTGCCTCCAACTCCACCAGATTCACCTCCCACTACCAGTGTAACCACTACTGTCACTGCCTTCGAGTCCACTACCCACACCGAAGCACAGACCGTCAGTCAACCCACACAACCCACACACCCTACCTCCACCTCTTGTCTATACGGCCACTGAAACAGTAAATCTAACTGCAGCCACAGAAAATCTCACCCCCCCGATCACACTTCCGGGCAGTTCATATTCATAATTGCACTCACCATTGTACACTTTCACCACTATCACCGCACCCACAATTCCAATATTCACAATCACTCCCACTACTGCATCCACTGTTGATTTTATGGACATATCACCCACCTCCGCACCACTCCCTCCCCCCATACACCCACCATCTCCCATTCCCCCACCTCCCACTTCACCATTTTCCAGCACCGCATCCACACTTCCGTTCCCCTTCCCCTTTCCCTTCCCTTCTGCATTCAACACCCTTCCCGCATCTACCCCTATTAATAATGTATTTAATAATATGTATCAGTGCATGTCGCAACTACAACAACACTATCAGCATCTTGATAACCAACATACGCGACTCTTTCGAAGCCATGAAGAACTTCAAGTACAATTCATTGATCTCGAAAAGGAAAAGCGGCTACTACAACAACAGTATGCCACTTTACAGGAACAACATGAACAGTTAGTAGCCAATCCACCCCAGTCAGATACAGAAGAAAGGCAACATATGGATGATTTGCTACACTCCTAGATAACGGAGAATCTCAAGCTTCGATGCAACCTAGCCCTCCTACGCAAACACATGTCTACTGCACTCGAGGAGAATAAATGACTATAGAAACAAAACGAAGAAAACTTAGAAGCATCCATGGAGGGTTCCCCACAGGAAATTGACCCAGATAAATTCAAGGCCATACCCTCAGCGAATATGCAAATTGTGTTGGAAACCCATGCCGACCTCCTGGAAGCCCATGCAGCATTAGAAAGAGAAAGAGATGACCTATTGAAGCAGCTAGCAACCCAGCAGGAGTCACCAAGCAAAGTCACAACCATAGTTGACACGTCTGAAGAAGTCGAAAAACTCATAGCAGAACTAGAAGAATTACGAAGTAAAGCCATGCAATACGAGCGTCAACCCTCTCCCCTTGTAGAGCCCGAGCCTGAAGACTTAGTGCCAATTGAAATAGAGGAAACCTTCGAAGACCCATACGTTCCCATGCCTGCACCAGGGGGCAAGCAAACAGAAGAGGGCATGGACACCATCGAGATAGAGGCTCCTGAATGGATGCAGAGGTTAGAGAAAGTGGCCACAACCCATGATGATAGAGTGGCAGTTCAGATAGCATCAATGTCACGCTTGGAAGAGGTAGTTATAAAATCGGAGTACTTTCGAAACCTCTCCCATCATAGGTGGATCGGCACATCCGATGATTTGTATGTTCCTTTCTGTGTCTTAATGGCGGACTACAATGCCGAAATCAAGCACCACACCTCAAAAGAACCAACCTCGGCTACACAGTTTGCACCGGATGACATCCCAGCAAGTGCCAAGCAGGGAAATATACATCAACCGACGTGGAGGATTCGTCTACTGGAAACCTACCCAGAGATGGTAAGAACATGGAATAACATGCCTTTGTACATCAAATACAACCCATGCTACTGCCCTGTATTTCGAAGAAGGTCATGGCCGGAATACACAAAAACTGTGCTGACAACCAAAGGATGCGAGAAATGGCTCAATTATGTCTACTTAGCACCACCTAAAGGCCAACCTACCATAGGATATATGATCTCGACGGTTCGGCATTGGGGGGTCCGATTCAAAAATGTACCAGATGTCATGGCCCAAATGTGCCTTAAAATTGTTGAACTCATGTTGGTCACCTTCAGGACTTTCAAGAATGTCAAGGAACCTCATCTGTCAGCCCTTGGATTTAATGAAGGTAATCAGGACCTTGTCTACGACATGAGCGCAACACCATCAATTAATGTTGTATATGCATGGCACGCGTGTATCAAGTATCTACTAGCCTGCTTCAAACAGACATTTGAAGAAATGTTTGTCACGGGATTCTGGGAATATCATTAAGAGATATTCATTCCTAGACCATCCCATTTATTGCAGTTGTTTGCAGTGGAACAAGCTCTATATTCAGAAAAGTTACGTATACCACATCCAGAGGTTCTCGGGCCGGTAAATTGGGATGCTCTACTCACGGATTTGGCCAAAGGGTTGCGGATTGCAGAACATCACTTAGCACAAGACGTTGTTGAGTACTACATCCAACGCCCCACCCAACAAGGGTCTGTCAAGGACGACAGACGCGAGAGAGGGGGGGTGTTGTAACTGAAGGACTCACAAGGCAAGGGAGCTTACGAAGGGAGTCAGAGAGAAGAGAAAGTACAAGCAGACAAAGCAGTCAACGACGATCTGGCAAGTAGGCCAATATTTTTTCAGGACACTAACGCATATAAAAGAGGTGGACACACAAGGAGAAGGAGCAAGTAAGGAGCTCCAGGAAATGTATGTCAAAATGTTAATAGAAACCCCTACAAAAATAGTGATTTTCATCACTAAAAACCATTGTAAATACCATTTCATATTTTTGTAGCTCCATTTTGTGCAAGCCAAGGAGTCCTTGAGCTTGAGGAGCTTTAGAAGTACCTACCTTTCAGTTTTCACATTTTTTAGACTTCGTTTGGACCTCCAAATAGGATAGAGAACCTAATTTTTAACTAGGCCGGACACTAGGTCTGGACACGGCCAAAACCTAGTCAAAAACTATAAATAGAGCTAGAGAGCTCATTTTTGGGGTTAGCTTGTAATTGAATTGAACTTGTATGAGCTTTTGGAAAGTAATCTAAAAACTCCATTGCTTCTCACTCTTTGTCTTACCTTGTGTGCGCGCGTGTGTGTGTATGTGTGCGCATGTTTGTGTGCTTCTCACTCATGCACTTGTGTCTTCACTTGCTCGAGGTCTTCATACCATCCTCACGTCTTCCCGGATTGACATTAAAGGAGGTGCTACTCATCACTGAGCTACAGTTCTCTATACTTCTGGCAAATGATATGAATGTCATTGTCCTAAATGGATCTGATTGTGTGCTCTTATTATGGTAAGGTTTTGATTTTTTCTTTCAATGGCATGAAGCACTAGAATTAACCATAGAAAGACTATTTTTAAAGACATTTTGCAACGTTCATCTCAACTGCTTAAGGATCAAGGATGTAAAGAGCTTGAGATCGGACATATTTATTGCCTTTTGGGGATCCCACTAGAGCTTGACATCGGTGGATCAAAGAGGGATCGGGTCCTCGATGACCGTCAAAAAAAGCTTCAATATTGGAATAGTATTGAGGTAAACATGGTTTTTGATGGTGATCAATAGTTTCCTGATGTCTCCCATTATTTACTTCATTGCTTGTTGGAGACTAAAAGATAACGAGTCAGCAATGCTTGAAAGAGCTTGCAAGAAGTTCATCTAGATTGGAGACCCTAATGAGAGGGGTGTTCCCACAATTAATTGGGACATTTGTGCTATCCCCAAAGATTGTGAGTGTTCTAGTAATTATGGATGTTGGGGCTTTGGTTAAGAAGCTCATCACTAAATGGATGATCAAATTTTGGATGAATAATAGTGTTTAATGTTCAAAGATGACTTTTAGGAAAATAAAAAAATTTGTTGTTCTTACGAGTCCCTTGGTGGAAAATCCATGAACATATCACAATTCTCTTTTCACTGATCTGAGTGCTCCCCAAGGGATCTTCTCTTATTGTCTTTTTATGTAAATATTGGAACAAGTTGAACCAAACTTCATTATGAAGAATGACTCGAAGTGGGTGATTGGGACTAGGTTGAATGATTCCATTTGGTTCCCCGTTAATGGGATTGAGGTGGTTGAGGACAATCATATCTAGAAAGCTAAGAAGCTTTGGTCTAAAGGTCCCACCAATGGAATCACATCTAGAACTAAGAGAGGAGAGAGGGGATTAGGTTTGAGGACCTTGATCCCAACCAAAGTCTAGAACTATGATGAATGGTTTCTTGTTAGACATAAAGCTAATGCTTGGGAGGGCTGAAGATGCACCTTCACATTGATGAGGATTCTACTCATCCACCTTGGATGAATGGAAATAGGATTGAAGACATTGCAAGACTCAAGAGGAATCTTGAGGTGCACCATAATATTAAAAAGAAATGGGATTTCAAGTTCCAAAGTGATTTTTCATCCTTTAATGGAAAGTAAGAAAGCTTTCCTCTCATAGAAAACTCTCCACCATAGGATATGGAACAAATGTGAGGGCCAAGAAAATCTATGGTGTGCCACCATGGTGCAAAACATTCTATAGAGGAAGAGAAGACATCGACCACCTCTTGTTATGTTGTGGGAAGAGTGCCATCATGTGGGAAAAAAATTAGAAGATCCCTCCAAGTAGATCCTCTAATAGTTTGGAATAAAGCTCTTGTAGGTGAGGCCATTGGATGCTCTATGGCTCTCTCGAATGTGATTAGAACTGAAGCCCTTTGGAAAATTTAGAAGGAAGGATCTGCTACTAACTGGTAGACTGGCATCGAATGTGCCAGAGTCCCATCTGAAAGCAGCGTAAGAGAACGCGACCGTTCTAGTGCAGGGCTAATCCAGAGAGGGTCCCTGCAAGTGATGTTCAGTGCTTTAAGTATAAAGCGAGTTGCAAGAACCTCGAGGTACGGAAATGGCGATTGATTGTCGACAAGAAAATGCAACCCATTACTGTCGTTTTACAAGAAAATGGAGCCCATTACTGTCATTGGAAACATGCGTAGATGTTGTACTGCGGGAGAGGTTGAATTGCAAGGATGTTGCTTTATACTGCAAGAAGCAGTGTTCTTCTTGTACACGATATAAGCAAGACGTGAGATGAACTGCCACTCACGTCGAGACCTGTGAGGCTGAATGCGTGGGAGGTGCTTTTGTACAAAAGCATGAGAGTGATTCCTGGAATTCCACTGTTGTTGTTCTTCTGTGTTTGGCTACAAACTGTGGCTTGCATTAGAATGTAAGAAAGAATTACAGAAGAAGGGGAGGAGTGTGATAAAAGGGTGCATAACGAATATGCGGTAAAATCTGAAACTTTCTCTCAAAGATGATGGCGTTGTCTGTGTGTGCGTTCTCAAGAATATGACAAACAAACGGCTACATCTGGAGCTTTCTTCAAGATCATGACGTTGTCTACCTGCGCATTCTCGAAGAGGAGGTTTTGTGATGATTTAGGAAACACAGGTGATCCAATTGTAACAAATCCCCACCATTTAGACATCATAGAGTGTTCTTCGTCGAGAGCAATAAGATTAAATCAAGTGGACCCAATAAGATTAAATCAAGTGGACTCCATGAAAGGGACGAAAGGGTTATTGACCTTCTTTGTAATGTTCTCTAACTCTAACAAGTTATTTTTTCTAAGCTATCCCTGCTTTGCGAGATTCGGGGGATCCCTTGGGTGCTGGCCCCATTCATTTGTACAATTGTTTTTTCTATTACTTAAATCTTGAGAGAGTAGGGTATAGCCCGACTTCGTTTTATTACACAGAAAAAGAACTTCAGTGATACATGTAAAAAAGGTTAATAACTTTTTGGTCCCCTTCATGTAGCACTCACTTACTTTTAAAGCTTGTTGTTTCCTGTTACAAACACACCATGATGTCTAAAGAAAGAGGATTTGTATTACAAACAGGCTTCGATGATACATACAAAGAAGGTTAACAACTTTTAGGTTCCCATTCAATGGGATTCAGTTATTTAGCAGCTTGTAAACTATTAATTAAATCTTGACAGAGTAGGTTGTAGCCCGACCTCGTTTTATTAGAAACAAAAAGAACTTCAGTGATACATGCAAAAAAGGTAAATAACTTTTTGGTCCCCTTCGTGTTGTGCCCACTTACTTTTAAGCTTGTCCTTTTCTATTACAAACACACTATGGTGTCTCTTGTTGTTTTCTATTACAAACACACTATGATGTCTAAACAAAGATGATTTCTATTACAAACACACTTCAGTGATACATACAAAGAAGGTTAATAATTTTTAGGTTCTCATCCAATGGAACCCAATTATTTTTAAGCTTGTTGTTTTCTATTACAAACACACCATGATGTCTAAAGGGAGAGGATTTTTATTACAAACAAACTTCAGTGATAGATACAAATAAGTTTAATACATTTTAAGTCCCTTTGTGTGGAACTCACTTACGTTTAAGCTTGTTGTTTTCTATTACAAACATACTATGATGTGTAAAGGGAGAGGATGTTCATTACAAATACAGTTAAGTGATAGGTACAAAGAAATTTCATAAATTTTAGGTCCTTTTCGTGTGGGACCCACTTATTTTTAAGCTTGTTGTTTTCTATTGCAAACATAGTATGGTGTGTCAAGGGAGAGGATTTCTATTACAAACAAACTATGGTGTCTAAAAGGAAGGAGTATTTTTTGTTTCTTTTTCTCTAAGTTTATGCTATTAGAGAACTGTTACAAATGTATAATCATGGGAGTATCTCCATCACGAACGCTTCATACTAGAATTCATCCTATTAAGTGATCATTTAAGAAGACTATGAAGAAACCTCCATGCCTTCATCTGTATTTCTTTTTTTCTTTAAAAAAGCTCGATTTAAATTAAAAAAGAAGAAATCATAAGGGATTTAGAAAGAGATATAACGCAGTTTGGCTAACCTATCATCCCTTTCATGAAGGATTTATTCATTTTTCATCTTGCTCTCCTTGATCACAAAGATCATCGGCTGTCTAAACCGTGGGGGAGGAGTGCTCTTAGTATTTTAGTTTCCCTTTTCTAAGAGCCTAAGGGAAGACTCCAAACATGATCCTTGAGGGGTACCATTCAAGTTAGACGACCACAATTCCAATCAAGTCTTCAAATCATTTCACTTTTGATGGCATTCAAAAGGGTTGCCGAGAAACTCACTCCTTCACCTTTTCAAATCTCATTGTCAATTGAGAGTGAGGGAGAGGACCCAATTCCTCTTGAGCCTCATAATATCTTCAAGTTTATTGTTGACAGGTTGATCGTCATATTCATATATGCTTTGATCTGCTCGCATGCTACAATCAAAACGCCCAGAAACTATACATTCAATTTGACAAATTGAATGAAAACTCATCCATTGTATAGAAAGGAAACACACACATACATTCATATAAACATGAAAGCATACTGGTTATTTGTGTTTCTTTGTATACCATGAGATTATAAGTGCACTTCCATTTTGAGATTCAATTTGGAGTCATCAAGAGGTAATAACTCCTCTTCCCTCTACACAGAGAAAGGTAAGATTAAAGACAAAGGGAAAAGCAAGAAAGTAGAGGATGAAGGTACTACCTCTCAAGCTAACTATGCACAGAGAGGTAGGAACTCAAGAGGTAGGGGAGAGGAGGTAAGCAAGGTAGGGGGAGACCTTTCAACTCTTCCCCATGTAATATTTGTGGTTTATCAAATCACACCACAAATGAGTGTTACAAGAATTTCAAGAAACAGAGAGGGAGAGGTTTCCAAAGAGGTGGCTACACACAATCAAGAGGAAGGTTCAATCATCATCAAGGCTACAATAACAACTACAACAACAATTACAATAACAACCATCAAGGAGGCTACAAATCAAGGAAAGACTACAACAATTACACAAAGGATCAAGAGGATTCCCTTCTGATTATGAACATGACTTCAAAGCAAGGTATGAATGATGACCATCTCTTCTACATTGACTCAGGATGTTCAAACCATGCGGTAGGCAATGTAGCTCTTCTTTTTGACCTTGAGGAACCCAAAGGGAAGAACCAAGTGCAAATAGGTGATGACACCAAGCATTCATTGGGCAAGGTAGGAAATGTTAAAACCTCTTATGGAAATAGAAATTTGTTGAGCAGGGTTCTATATGTACCAACAATCACCAAGAATTTGATGAGTTTTGGATAGATTGTGGAAAAAGGTTTGCAGGTTACGTTCAACAAATATAGAGCATTTGTGGAGGATCCCCAACATGGATTCAAGTGAATTTCCAAAGGAGAAAAGACAGGTAGACTATTCACATTTGAACTTGAGGATACAAGGAATAATTGCACTTTATAATTACAAAGATCAAACATTGGCAGAGCTTGAGATTTGGCATAAAAGATTAGGGCATATTGGTGAGAGAAACTTAAAGAAAATATGTAGAGATCAATGTGTGCTTGGGATACCCAATGTATCCAAGCAACACATGATCTATAAATGTGGTGCATGTCAGTTTGGTAAATCACACAGGTTACCCTTCTCAAAGAAAGGACATGCATGAGGATTACTTGAAACTTGTCCATACAGATGTGTGGGGACCAAGTAAGTGTTGGAGCTGGACGTCTACGAAAGCACGTGAACAGCACAAGGAAGAAGAAGAAGCTTGGAGCACAAACACACAATACTGAATGTATTACTAGAGAATGTACAAAGATAAGTAGCCCATTAGGGCAATAGGCGTATATACAAGCCGGGGGAAAAAAACCTCCTAAAGAGGGAAAAAAGTGCCCCGGTGGTCCTAGTATGTTCACACACATCACTACCTAAATATATCAACAAATCCCCCCTGGGAGTGATGCAGTGAACAAGGAGCTGGCACTCATGTATAAGGAAGTGCCAAGCTATGTGGAAATCACTCCACAAAGGGAAGTAAGCCCAAAGCTTTGCGGAAAGCTTCAAACTTCTCCCTAGGCAAAGCCTTCGTGAAAAGGTCTGCAATGTTCTCCTACGTGGGCACATATGCCAAGCTAATCTCCTCAGCAGAGAACCTCTCCCTGACATAGTGATAATGCACCTCAATGTGCTTAGTGCGAGCATGGAATACAGGGTTCCTCGCAACTGCCAATGAGCTTTGACTGTCAGTGAAGATGGTGGTGGCAAAAGAGTGACCAACACCCAAATCAGCCATAAGGCGTCTGAGCCACACACACTCAACAGTCGCTGTGAAAGCTGCCCTATACTAAGCCTCACAATTGGAAGTGGCCACAGTAGGCTTCTTCTTGCTCAACCAAGATATACATGAGCTACCAAGCATGAAGCAAAAGCCACTAGTGGACACACAAGTGTCATAGCAACTAGCCCAATCAGAGTCAGAAAAAGCATGCAAATCTGGTGGTAGTGATCACCCTTGTAGCCGAGTACCACTCAAGTAGCAAAAGATGTGCTTAACCGCCTGCCAATGTTTCACTCCTCGGCAATGCATAAACCTGCTCATCTGTGAGATAGCAAACTGAATATTTGGCTGAGTAATGCATAAGTAAATCAAGCATCCAATACCTGCTGATAGAGAACAACATCAAATGCATCTCCAGCATCACGAAGACTCAATCGTAAACCTGTCTCCATAGGAGTGGCAATAGGCTTACAGTCTTCAAGGCCAAAATGCTGCAATAATGTGTCAATATATTTCGTTTGACACAAAGGCATTCCACCATCAACTTGGATAAATTGAATGCCCAAACAGTGATGCAAATGCCCCAAATCAGACATCTCAAATGAGGCATGCAAATCAGCCTTGAAATCAACAATATGCTTCTCAATAGGACTAGTGAGCAGCATGTCGTCAACATAGACAACAATGATCAGAAGCACATCATTAGCACGCTTAACATATAAGGCATCAAAGTATCATACATGTCTTTGGAGCTAACAGATGTCTCCTTAGTACATGAAAGCAATGGTTGAATAGCATCTTCCACAAAGACAACATCACGGCTAACCAGAATGCGTTTAGTATGTGGATGATACAGATGATAGCCTTTACTTTCAGAACTGTACCCAACAAAAATACATTTTACTGCCTTATCATCCAATTTTCTGCGACGTTGTTCAGGCACTAGTGCATATGCCAAACAACCAAAAACACGCAGATGAGCAATAGATGGCTTGCGATCATGCCAAGCCTCATATGGAGTGATCGACTGCAGCGCTTTAGTGGGACACCTGTTTAGTACATATGCTGCACACATGATAGCCTCAAGCCAAAAACTATGAGGTAAAGCCTGACTCTTGACCATACACCACGCCATCTCCATGAGTGACCTGTTCTTCCATTCAGCAACTCCATTCTGTTGAGGTGTATACATCACTGTACACTATTGTTTTATCCCACGTTCAGCCAGAAATGCATTAAAATCAGAAGACATATATTCCCCCCCCTCGATCAGAACGGAGGGTGCCCATTTTACATGCTGACAGATTTTCAGCCAAAACCAAAAATTGTTTGAAGCACATGAACACTTCCGACTTTGCTTTGAGTGGATATACCCATGCATGCCTGGGAAAATCATCAATGAAAGTCACGAAGTAAAGGTAATTTCCAAAAGAGAGTGTCTGCATAGGACCACAGACATCACTATGTACAAGCTGCAATTTCTGTGTAGCCCGAACTGAACCATCTTTTGGAAAGGAGGAACACTGCATTTTGCCCAAAATACAGCCTTCATAAACATGTTTTCCAGGTGCCTCAAGTTTGGGCAAAGAAGACACCATTTCAGATTTCTCCAGGCGTAGCAAACTAGCAAAATTCAGATGACCAAAGCATGCATACCAAAGCTTTGCATCTGACATAGCCTGAGAATCATTTATTGCACATGCCAAATCATTTTCAGATCTTTCATAGTCTATGAGCTTATACAGCCCACAACATAAAATGCCAGAAGCAATAATCACATCACCATTTGACAGATCATGAAATTTACACCTGTCATCAACAAATTTCACAACCAAGCCAAAATTGGCTAATGCAAAAATTGATAACAAGTTCTTTTTGATCCCTGGCACAAATAAAGCATCTGACAAAGTGAAAGAACTACCATCAGCAGTAGTCAAAATGATCTTACCAACTCCCATAACAGGATAAGAGGAGTTGTTGGCACATGTAACAGTATTCCCTGTAGGGGCAGGCTCAAGTGAAGAGAAGAAACTGTGCTGCAAGGTAATATGTTTGGTTGCACCACTGTCAAAGTACCAAACATCTGAGTCTACTGCAGACATGCACTGCTCATGAGAAGATGGGTCAAAACTGCAGACAGTAGTAAACGCCCATTCTTCTTCCTGCACAAGATTTGTAGAGTCTGTTTTTGGTGTAGAGGCCTCTGCAACAACCATTCCAGCCTCTTTCTTCTTTGCCTCTTTAGCAGCCAGTTTTGGACAATTTTTTATGATATGATCATTCCCTTTACAGTACTTACAAAACAATTTCTGCTTTTCTTATTTCTTCTCATCTTTATCTTCCTTCTTTGAATATGCAGAATTAGCACATTTCTGCTTACTACTTGAAGAGCTCCATTTTCCTTTGCCCTTCTGACTAGCCAGGAAAGCTTGATCTGCAACTCGCATAATGGACCTGTTCTGCCTGGACTGATCTTCTTGCAACAGAACAGAGACTAACTCCTCAAATGATAAGGCATTCGAATTGCCTTTCATCATCAATCTAAGAGTAGAAGCAAAACTCTGATATGAATCAGGAAGACCATTCAGAACGGTCTGCACATGAGCTATCTGGTATAACCTCATCAGTAGAAATCAACTGTTCTTTCAAGTCTTTGATCTTCGTTAGGAAATTGTCCATAGAATCACCTTCATTCATGTGCTCACTCTCCAACTGTTTTTGGAGGTAAGCAACATGAGCCTCATTCCTAGCTTGGTACAATGTGGTAAGTGTATCCCAAGCATCCTTAGCTGTTCTGCAAGAGCGAATATGAGGAATAATGGCACGTTTGACAGACAAAGCTATCAATGCATGTGCCTGGGCATCTCTACCATCCTAGCAAATCTGCTCTGCAGTGGGTGCAGTAGAAACAGCAGCACGAACAGGAATCTACGGAATATCATCTTCGACACCATCGTCATCAGCTCCATCACCTGTATTTGCAGTACCTGTAGTTAGAGGTGTAATAGGACATCTTTCAACACCCTGCACAATGTTCCACAATCCTTTTGCAACCAATACATGTCGCATCATATAAGCCCACAATGGGTAGTTGGTACCATCCAACTTATCCTCAACAGCCAACATACAGAATACATCACTGCTTTCAGCCATGGCCGGTGACTAAAATACCTTGATGCGGAAAATTGACTGTATCTCAAAAAGTTGAATAGAACTACCCAGACGAGTTCTGCTAGACCTGTAGCAGACTTCAAGACGCTTAAATTGGCGAACAAAAATTGGTATATACCTTTGGCACAAAAAGACAAAATAGCCTGCACAAGCACTACGATACTGCGTTTGGAGGCCGAAATGAGCTCAGATTGCGATTTCGACACCATAGAGTGAAACAGTTTTGATCTCTGAAACATCCTGAGTATGCTCACCAAATTTTGTGCGAATCTAAGACTGCAAACAGAGGAGTATCGATGGCGCCCTAGATGAAGCGATGACCTCCTCTGATACCAATTGTTGGAGTTAGACGTTTGCGGAAGCACGCGAACAACACAAGGAAGCACAAGGAAGCACAAGGAAGAAGAAGAAGAAGCTTGGAGCACAAACACACAATAGTGAATGTATTACTAGAGAATGTACAAAGATAAGTAGCCCATTAGGGCAATAGGTGTATATAAAAGCCGGGGGAAGAAAACCTCCTAAAGAGGGAAAAAAGTGCCCCGGCCGTCCTAGTGTGTTCACACACATCACTACCTAAATATATCAACAGTAAGGACCCTTCAATTTCTAGATCAAGGTATATGTATCTTTCATTGATGATTTTAGTAGATGGACTATCTTATATTTTATGAAGCACAAAGATGAGGTGTTCAGTTGCTTTAAGAAGTATCTTGCACTTGTGGAAAACCAGACAGGATAAAGCCTAAAGAGACTAAGGTCAGATGGAGGAGGTGAGTACTTCTTCAATGAATTTGATGCATTCTTGTAGGATAGAGGAATCAAAAGGTAAATCACAACAAGGTGTACCCCTGAGCAAAATGGGGTAGCAGAGAGGAGAAATAGGTTGATTGTTGAAACAATTGGGTCAATGCTAAATGGAAAAAAATTACTTGATTATTTGTGGACAGAGAGTGTATCTACTGCCACTTATCTTGTTAACGGGTTTCCATCAAAATCACTTGATGGGATTGTTGATGTATGAAACACCAAAAGAAATGAATTAATGTGACACTAGAACACCTCTATGGTCACCATTAACTCATTGCCACTCCAAACTTTGAGAAATGATAGCCTAAAGTGAGAACTTTGCTTCTACAGAAATTCCTAGTCACCGAAATGACATACCTTCAGTATTTTGCTAATTTCTCCTAGCTCATGTATTATTTCTCCATGAAACTTTATATGCTGAAACTAGAAGAGTAGAGCTTTCCAACAAGCTATCATATGCATCAAACGGATCTCTAGAACTCAAGTTATGGCTCTCACAAGATGACCCTGTATGACCTTCCAAAACTGGAAATTTTACCTGTTTTAGTAAGAGCGCCTGTTTAAAATTAGAATTCGATGCCTAGCATCGACTTGCAACGAGAATTCGATGCCGGGCATCGACTTGGGATGTTTTTGGCCACTTTTCAGCAGGGATTCGATGCCGGGCATCGACTTCCCGCATAAAGTCTTGATCTTTTGGACACCAAAACTATAGGTGATTTCATGCACACTTACAATATGACTTATCAACTGGAATTCGATGCCAGGCATCGAGTTGCTCCAACAACATCATCTTTCAAGAAGATTTGGCAGTAGATAAAAATCAGATATGAAGATAAGGACTTATCAAGTGAGATTCGGTGCCACACATCGACTTACTTGGAAAACTTCAACCTTTCAAATCATTACATAGAAGACAAACACTGGAGATGGAGGAAGAAGACTTATACACAGAACTTTAACTAGTTCTTGTCATAACTATGAAAACTCAGAAGCTTACAAGTGCTTTCTCGCTCAGAGAAGCCCGACTATACTCGGTCATACAAAAATGAGTTCTTCTCACTTTCTCATTGTCTTTCTTCTTCTTCTCACCGCGTCAGTTGATACTAACTAACTTATATAGATTTTCTCATTCCCGTGACTTTTAAAAAACTTCTAGAACTAAAGTGAACTAACTTTACAAGTATAATACATTTGTGAATTTGTCCCTTCACATAGGCATGTGGTTTTCTTCTAAAGCTTTGACCCTCAAATATATGTCCAATTAGTGAGTGTTTCTCCAACAGGGATGACCCCATATGAAGCATGGCATGGTAGAAGGCCATCACTTGACCATTGCAAGATCTTTGGATGTGTTGCATATGTGCATATCCCATTTCTCAAATCAGAGGTAAGCTAGACCCTAAGGCAGAGAAGTGCATCTTCATAGGGTATGATTTAAATTAGAAAGGATATAGATTTTATAACCCATCCAACAAGGGATTTATGGTCAGTAGAGATGTTGTGTTTGATGAGAATGATTCTTGGTTTGAAAGTGAATGTAGGAAAGTAAAGTTGCCTTATGAATTGGAAGAGGAGTTTCCAAGCCTCACCAAGGAAGAGCCAAACCAGATTGAAGACATCGAATCAGATGATGAGTACATCATCAACCTAGAAGAATTCAAGGCATGGAAATCAAAAGGAAAAGTCAAGATGAAGAAGTTGGAGGATATACCATAATCATTCAACCAAGCAATCAGAAGATCACAAAGGGAGAGCAAGAAGCCAATTAGATATGGGTATGACACTTCCTTAGTTACCAAGCATTCCATTTATCTTGCTAAAGATTTATCATTTGAAGAGACATCATCATATGAAGAAGCAAAGACCAAGGCAGAATGGAAGGAAGCTATGGATGAATAAATAGAAGCACTCAAGGAGAATGATACTTGGAAGCTAATACCAAAGAAGGAAGCCATGAAGGTAATTGGTTCTAGATGGATTTACAAAATCAAGAGAAATTCAAATGGATCAATAAACAGGTACAAAGCTAGACTAGTGGCTAAGGGTTTTGCACAAACCCAAGGAGTTGATTATGAAGAGACTTTCTCACATGTGGCCAAAATGCCAACGATCAAAGTATTGGTAAGTGTGGTTGCATCAAGGAATTTGAATATGTACCAATTGGATGTGAAAAATGATTTTCTTAATGGTTGGATTTTAGGGGAGGTTTACATGGCTCAACCTCTTGGCTATGAGGACCTAAGCAAGGTAAATTATGTGTATAAACTAAAGAACTTTATGGATTGAAGTAGGCACCTAGGGCATGGAACCATAGGTTGACTACATACCTTCAAGATCAAGGATTCATCATGAGCAAAGCAGATACTTCTATGTTTTTCAAGAGAAGTAATTTAGAGATGATATACCTATGTGTGTATGTTGATAATATAATACTTACAGGTAGTGATGCCAATGACATCAAACAAATCAAGCACCTAAAGATGCAGGAGTTCAAAATCAGTGATCTAGGATCACTAAAGTACTTTCTTGGACTTGAATTAGTCTATACAAATTCTGGAATTTATATTACTCAAAGAAAGTATGTACAGGACATGTTGAATAAGTTTCATTTGGAGAATGCCAAGATAGCAATCACTCTTATGGAGGTAAATCTAAAATTAAGAGCACAAGAAGGTGATGTGCTTGAAAATATTGCAGGATATCAAAGCATAGTAGGAAGCCTAAACTATGCTACATTGACAAGGATTGATATTGCTTATGGAGTAAGTGTCTTAAGTCAATTTATGCACAAACCTAGAGCACCTCACTTAGAAGCTGCCAAAAGGATTTTGAAGTATCTCAAGGGTACTCAAAATCAAGGTTTATACTTTCCATATACTTCAGATTTGGATATCAAATTATACTCAGATGCAGATTGGGAAGGTTGTAAGGATGATAGGAGGAGTACATCAGGTTATCTCTCTTTTGCAAGTGATAAGCCCGTTTCATGGTCTTCCAAGAAGCAACCTACTATTGCTTTATCCTCAATAGAGGCTGAATACAGGGGATTAGCCAATGCTACACAAGAAGCCATATGGATCATATTGCTATATGCAGATTTGGGACTAACTCACCTATGATCTTTGGTGACAATACAAGTTCTTTACATCTTGCAACAAATCTTATCTATCATGCTAGGACCAAGCATATAGAAGTTCACTATCATTATGTGAGAGAGAAGCTATTGAGCAAGGAGATTCAGTTGGCATATGTATCCACTAATATGCAATGTGCAGATTATTTGACCAAAGCACTTGATGGTATGAAATTTTGCATGTTTAAATCCATGATTGGATCATAGGCCATTCAAGAGGATTAATGAAGAAGACCAAGCCAAGATGTTTGGCTTGAAGATCCACATGAACTATTGCTTATCGTTTTTTACCATTAACTTTTGTAAAAGTCATTTGACTTAGAAGAATTTTGTAAATGACACTAAACTCATGGAGTTAGGAGAACTATATGGTAAAAGCTTCCTTGAGGGAATATCTCCTTATTTAGAGGAAGAACTTTTAGGTGGAAGTTCATTTGAATTTCAAAATTGAAATTTGAAAAGAATCACTATAAAAGTAGCTTGAAATCTTGCGGCCATTAGGGTGCTCCCATTACTGAGCTTATTGTTGATCATTTGATGTAATTGAGAGGCTCACACTATAGGCTACTCCTATCACCATCATTGGACATCATATTCAGGACAATGATCCTTTACAACATTTCCATATAATACATTATATCATTGATCATCTCTGTTGGTCTCTCTGTCATTGTCACTCAAAACACTGTACTTGCCTTGCTCATATCTCAGTGATCCCTTCACCATTTTCAATGATCTATAGCTTGTTGGAACAACATCTACTACAAAGTATCAAAGTTTGAGGAATTTTAATTCAGTCAATTGGGAAAAAAAAGTCTCGAAGTGGTCACTGGTCATTCTCTGCAGAGTTCCTAAAAAGTCGGGGGTAAGCTTCTACTTGCTAAAGTCATTGCTCAGAGTATAGTCTATCATTTTAAGTGATTCCACTTGGAATCATTAGCTCTCTAAGCTAGCTAGATACCCTAAGAAGGAACTTTTCTAATTGCTACTATACTGTGAGTACTGAGCAAAATGTCCAGCAGGTATCAAGACCAAAATAGCAACTTTTTGGTCACTAGCTAGTTGCAAACTTATATGTTTTGATCAAATTGTTTGAAGTATCATCTCCAAAGTACATAGGCACTTATTTAGTGTCATTGGAAAGCTAAAAGGGCCTACAACTCAACTCTGAAGTAAAAAATAGGGCTGGTACAAAGAAGGGATTAGTAGTACCAACTCATTTCTTGAGGTGTCCATCCATCTTTCCCAACAATGTGAAATCTTGATATTCAATGTTGTTTTTTTTAAGGGTTGTGCATTGATTGGTCATAGCTTATATGGGAGTTCAAATTCACTCGGTTGTGGCATCTCCTTGTTGAGAACAAAAAATGAGTCCTCATATGACAAATTCTCCATGGAGGCATGTAGATTAATGTCACAACCTATAAGATATGTGATGCTCCTCCTTGGTGTAAAAAATGCTTATGGGAAGAGAAGCACTTGGCCACCTTTTCTTTTCTTGCCTTGAGATTTTCAATATTTGGAAGAGTCTCAAAAGGTCCCTTGGGCTAGATCGCTCGATCAATTAGAAGCAGATGCTCCTTTGAAGGCTGTCTAGAATGCCATTAGAAGCGAAGTTCTTTTGAGAATCTGGATGGACAAATGTGAAAAAAATCAAGCTTGCTGCAAAGAGTGGTTCTTCAAAAAATACCTGAATAGCCTAGGTAGAGTTGCAATACGTCCCACCCCCCTTCAAACACTGCAGGTTGGGTGTTTTTCCTAGTTAACAACAAGTTCAAGGGTAGGTGCAATAGGTTGATCTTGCATGTAGGGGATTAAAGATTCCTCAATGGTCTTTATACCTCTCTCTAATTTTGTTATATGTTTCTCATTTTCTAATTTAAAAGTGGTTCGTTGAAATAAAAAGAAAGAAAATCTCCTAACTTTTTTTGGTTGACTCTATCTATATCTCTACATTTGATGGTTAATTTTGAAGAAGGAGATGAATAATGATTGTTTTGAAATGTAAAAAGGAGCCAAGAAATTATCTATTTTCCTTTTACTTGCCTTCAAAGCTCCTCCTTGCTTGATGATAGTTGAGACCTTGAAGACTTTGTGCATGGACTTGGAGATGGCTGCAACAGACCTTTTCTTCTACTCTTCTCCATTTCTTCTTGGGTTTCCCTTCCCTTGCTTGCTTGATTTGTTGAAGGAAACATTTATAATTTTACTTTATTGTATAGAAAAATAAGGGAAACATTTATAACTTTATTTTTGTTAAACTTGGAATGTCATATGAGCATGTGGAAAGTTTCTCACATAGTGTGAATTCCACATTATATGAAAATTATGCAAAAAAAAGCATTTCGTGTGAATATAACCACAAGAAGGCTACATAACCATAAAAGTGAACACGTTTTATCCTCTTCCTCCCATATGTTAATCATAGTCTCTTTCCTTTTGCACACGTTTTATCATACAGTACAGTTCCCTTCATCAAAGAAAGCAGGAAGGACTCTTTAGAGGATACCCACATAATGTTGAACTTTTAATGCTATTGCTTTTGCTTCTTATGTGATTTCCAGAATTTATTTAAACATGAAGTGAAAAATCGTGTAATGTTCATGATTCTCTTTCTAGGCGAGACGCTATGGTGTGCACAAAGCTTTACAAAAATCTATAAAAGTGAAAGATCTCTCATTTATTATGAGAGATATAGAGCATGTTAGAGTATTTATATCTTTCCTACTCGTGAGTGTGTGCTTGTTGTGGGTGTGCGTACTTCCATTTTGTTGTGTGTGATCTTTCTCCCACAAATTGGTCACTCCATGGATGCAAACTATTTGCAAGGAGTGTGGTAAGCCTCATTTCATGCTTGTTTTTCTCTCTTAAAAGGTAGAAAATGGTAGAGAAATATGGAAGGAGAGTGAGTAATAGATGTGTTCACGAGTGTTGGATGTGAAAAACACAACATGCATAGCCAAAAAGTGCAAAAATTATAGAGCAATCCTGAGTTGAAAGGGGGACTTTTAGAGAATTTGAAGTAGGATATAGCTTCATAGAGGTTAGATTTGCGCTCAAGGAAGCAACCTGAAAGAAAATTAAAGATTTTGCAAAATTTACCACTCACGAATGCTTTAAGGAAGAATATTAGAAAAGGAGTTGTCTTTCGAAAAGTCTTCATAATTGAAAAGTCAAAACATCAAAAAATTTATTCAAGCTGCAAGAAGCCTACTATGAAAGCTTGGTGCCAAAAGACTAAGAATAACAAGTTACAATTCACAATTGCCCGGGCAGTCTCCTCTTGCAAAAATCAAGTTTTTTGCCCCACTTTTATTGCATAAACATTATATAAACCCTAGAGGGAAGCCTAAAGTTAACAGGAACAAGAAAATCACAAGTTGCAATCCATGACTACCTGTTGAGCCCATAAAAGTCATATTGGTCAAAGTCAACTGCAATCAAAGTCAACTATAGTCAAAGTCAAAATGTCAAAGTCAAACTGGTCAAAGTCAACAATGTCAAGGTCAAAGTCAATAGGTGCAAAGTCAAAGTGCTAAAGTGCAGGTGTCAAAGTGCACAGGTAGTGCACAATTAATTGTCTACAAAGGGTAAATTGGAGAAAGTGGGTTGCAGGTTGCAGAGGTATTTCTCTAATTTCCCTAAGGTTCAAAGTGTTTTTAAAGTGTTTTGGAAGGTTTAGGTGAACCCTCCCTTATGTGCACATTTAAAGAGTTAAAAGGAAAATGTGAAGGTATGTGAAACGGCAGCGTACGCAAAAGTGAAAGTACGGCCCCCCAATTAAAATTTTTGGTTTTAGTCTAAAGTCACTACAGGACAAAACAGGAAGTTGTTGGCTGCCACTTGAAAAGACAATCTTGTGACATCAAAGTGAGCACCAAGATACTCTTGCAGTTAGGAGCGTACGTGAATCGACACACTAAAATCAAGGCAAGGACTATTCTTGGACAATTCTAAGTGAAGCAAGAGAGACAAGTGCAAGAGTCACTAGTGTATCTCCCTTCTCAACTGAGTAACAACATTCTAAGGAAGTGTGCAGAGAAGTGTTAAGCTAGTCCCCCAAGGAGAGTGACTAAGGAAGTGTGCAGAGAAGTGCTAAGCTAGTCCCCCAAGGATCCCAAGGTCTCATTGGAGTGTGCGCGTGCCGACAGAAGGTGTCAAGCCCTCCCCCTTATTGGAAGCTTGGTGCAAGGTGTGCACAAGTGCAGTCTTGGAGAAGGTGGAGGTTTGGTGCAGAGGAGTCCAGCAGCACCAAGACTTCACAAGACTTTGGGTATTTGGTATTTTGTAATTGAGCACTCTGTGGGATTTTGCACAGAAGCATTTCAGTAAATTGTGCATCCCCATTGTAATTGTCTTATTATAATCAATCGGCAGAGGCTTCCAGTGTGTATTTTCTCTTCTTGCCTTTCCCTTTTCTCCTAGAAATACTCAAATCCCTTCTTGTCCAAGAATCCCCCAACACTACCCTAGCATTTTACTTTTGCAAAGGCCGCGAAACATCTTTTCTGGGTCGATTTTCCTAGAACCAAGATTTCAACCCATGATTTCTTGCGCAATCACCCTTTTCAGCTACTGGATCTATGTGGAAATGTAGAACTTGAATTGACCCTAGAACATCATAAAATCCTAAATAAATCCAAAAAGGGCAAGAAGTTGGAAAAAAAATCATTTGTGCAAACCATGATTGCCCTAGTAAAGCAATTGCCTTTTGCACTCAGGTAATATTTTAAGCTTTTTTTTAACTTCCTAACATTCACACACTTTGTCCTAGTAGTATAAAGGTGATTGACAAAGTTGAGTGGCCAAAAACTCACATCTATAGACTAGGATTTCTCTAATCAAGCGCAATAGAATATTATAATTCAGTGATTTTCAATCCCATTTTGGACTTCGAAGCTCTCAAATGTTTGAGTCAAGCGAGACTACTCCCAAATTTTGAGAATGAAGCAAAAATCTTTTGAGAAAGAAGGTACTTAGAAAAATGCCCAGTGTTCCCAACATGTTATGAATTGGATAAAATCCTTTTGCATAGCTTCAAATGTAAAGCTAATTAAGATATTCCAACTTATTTTGCAAATTTAGAGTCACTAAAGAGTGAGAAATATATGTAAGAACTCATAGGTAAGATCCTCCCATTTTTGGGAATAGATAGTACATATATATATTCACAAAAACTAATGCACTTCTCTACACACAAAGTTCCAATGATGCAAATATCGCATACACAAAGTCATAAGGGTGTTATCTTCATGATTCAATCATTGGATGAGACAATGAGAACATAGGTTTACTTCAATGACTCTTTTGAAGTTTGCATACTTGAACAAGACACAAGAAGTAATGGACAATAGCTCAAGAAGATGATGAAAACTTCAAGTATATGTGTAGACATGTAAAGTACAATGCTTGGAGGTGTTTGAGAATTATAATGCTTATGATATATGAACAATGGCAACTATAGATTTGAGTGAGGTATTTGTTGATATATTTAGGTAGTGATGTGTGTGAACACACTAGGACCGCCGGGGCACTTTTTTCCCTCTTTAGGAGGTTTTTTTCCCCCGGCTTGTATATACGCCTATTGCCCTAATGGTCTACTTATCTTTGTACATTCTCTAGTAATACATTCAGTATTGTGTGTTGTGATCCAATGCTTCTTCTTCTTCCTTGTGCTATTCGCGTGCTTCCGTAGACGTCTAACTCCAACAATTGGTATCAGAGCAGGTCGTTGCTTCATCTAGGGCGCAGTCGACACTCCTCCGTTTGCAGTCTCAGAATCGCACGAATTTTGCTAAGCATACTCAGCGTGTTTCCGAGATCAAAACAGCTTCGCTATGTGATGCCGAAATCGCGATCTGAGCTCATTTCGGCCTCCAAACGCACTATCGCAGTGCTTGTGCAGGCTATTTTGTCTTTTTGTGCCAAAGGTATATACCAGTTTTTGTTCGCCAGTTTAAGCGTCTCAAAGTCTGCTACAGGTCTAGCAGAACTCGTCTGGGCAATTCCGTTCAACTCTTTGAGATACAGTCGATTTTCTGCATCAAGGTATTTTAGTCACCGGCCATGGCTGAAAGCAGTGATGTATTCCGTATGTTGGCTGTTGAGGATAAGTTGGATGGTACCAACTACCCGTTATGGGCTTATATGATGCGCTATGTATTGGTTGCAAAAGGATTGTGGAACATTGTGCAGGGTGTTGAAAGACGTCCTGTTACACCTGCAACTACAGGTACTGCAAATACAGGTGCTGGAGGTGATGAAGATGGTGTCAAAGATGATATTGTGTAGATTCCTGTTCGTGCTGTTGTTTTTGTTGCACCTACTGCAGAGCAGATTCGTTGGGATGGCAGAGATGCTTAGGCACATGCATTGATAGCTTTGTCTATCAAACGTGCCATTATTCCTCATATTCACTCTTGTAGAACAGCTAAGGATGCTTGGGATACACTTACCACATTGTACCAAGCTAGGAATGAGGCTCGTGTTGCTTACCTCCAAAAACAGTTGGAGAGTGAGCATATGAATGAAGGTGATTCTATGGACAGTTTCCTAACGAAGATCAAAGACTTGAAGGAACAATTGATTTCTGCTGATGAGGTTATACCAGATAGCTCACTTGTGCAGACCGTTCTGAATGGTCTTCCTGATTCATATCAGAGTTTTGCTTCTACTCTTCGGTTGATGATGAAAGGCAATCCAAATGCCTTATCATTGAGGAGTTAGTCTCTGTTCTATTGCAGGAAGATCAGTCCAGGCAAAACAGGTCCATTATGCGAGTTGCAAATCAAGCTTTCCTGGCTAGTCGGAAGGCCAAAGGGAAATGGAGCTCGTTAACTAGTAAGCAAAAATCTGCTAATTCTGCATATTCGAAGAAGGAAGATAAAGATGAGAAGAAATCAGAAAAACAGAAATTTTTTTGCAAGTACTGTAAAGGAAATGATCATATCATAAAGAACTGTCCAAAACTGGCTGCAAAAGAGGCAAAGAAGAAAGAGGTTGGAATGGTTGTTGCAGAGGCCTCTACACCGAAAACAAAGTCTGCAAATCTTGTGCAGGAAGAAGAATGGGCGTTTACTACTGTCTGCAGTTTTGACCCATCTTCTCATGATCAGTGCATGTCTGCAGTAGACTCAGATGTTTGGTATTTTGACAGTGGGGCAACCAAACATATTACCTCGCAACGCAGTTTCTTCTCCTCACTCGAGCCTGCCCCTATAGGGAATACTGTTACATGCACCAACAACTCCTCTTATCCTGTTATGGGAGTTGGTAAGATCATTTTGACTACTGCTGATGGTAGTTCTTTCACTTTGTCAGATGCTTTATTTGTGCCAAGGATAAAAAAGAACCTGTTATCAGTTTTTGCATTAGCCAAGACTAGCTTGGTTGTGAAATTTGTTGATGACAGGTGTACAGTTCATGATCTGTCAAATGGCGATGTGATTATTGCTTCTGGCATTTTATGTCGTGGGCTGTATAAGCTCATAGACTATGAAAGATCTGAAAATGATTTGGCATGTGCAGTAAATGATTCTCAGGCTATGTCAGATGCAAAGCTTTGGCATGCACGCTTTGGTCATCTGAATTTTGCTAGTTTGCTACGCCTGCAGAAATCTGAAATGGTGTCTTCATTGCCCAAACTTGAGGCACCTGGAAAACATGTTTGTGAAGGCTGTATTTTGGGCAAAATGCAGCGTTCATCCTTTCCAAAAGATGGTTCAGTTCGGGCTACTCAGAAATTGCAGCTTGTACATAGTGATGTATGTGGTCCTATGCAGACACCTTCTTTTGGAAATTACCTTTACTTCGTGACTTTCATTGATGACTTTTCCAGGCATGCATGGGTATATCCACTCAAAGCAAAGTCCGAAGTGTTCATGTGCTTTAAATAGTTTTTGGTTTTGGCTGAAAATCTGTTAGCATGTAAAATGGGCACCCTCCGTTCTGATCGAGGGGGGAATATATGTCTTCTAATTTTAATGCATTTATGGCTGAACGTGGGATAAAACACCAGTGTATAGTGCCGTATACACCTCAACAGAATGGAGTTGTTGAACGAAAGAACATGTCACTCATGGAGATGGCAAGGTGCATGGTCAAAAGTTAGGCTTTACCACATAGTTTCTACCTTGAGGTTGTCATGTGTGCAGCATATGTACTGAACAGGTGTCCCACTAAAGCGCTGCAATCTATCACTCCATATGAAGCTTGCCATGACCGCAAGCCATCTGTTGCTCATCTACGTGTTTTTGGTTGTTTGGCATATGCACTAGTTCCTGAACAACATCACAGAAAATTGGATGATAAGGCAATAAAATGTATTTTTGTTGGGTACAGTTCTGAAAGTAAAGGCTATCGTCTGTATCATCCACAGACTAAACGCATTTTGGTTAGCCGTGATGTTGTCTTTGTGGAAGATGCTATTCAGCCATTGCTTTCATGTACTAAGGAGACATCTGTTAGCTCCAAAGACATGTATGATACTTTGATGCCTCTTTTTACAGGTGGACAGTCTAGTGCTGGTCCTAATGAGGCAACTTCTCAGCCTTTGCAGGTTTCATATGATGATGTAGATCATTCCATTTCTGATGCAGATTTACATGATGCACTTGTTGATGAGAGAGCTGATATTGAGCAGGCAAAAACTATGCCAAAATGGCTCATGCAGACTTTGCGTGACAGCAAATTAGATGCACCTTTGTCATATCGTACTCGTTTAGGCTCTCATAGTGCCTCCTTTGCATCAGATTGCTATGCTATGGCTGCGTCTAGTCTCTGTGATGAGAATGAGCCTGTTTCTTTTGATGAAGCACAGAATTCAGAAAATTGGATGGCTGCTATGCAATCTGAATATGATGCTATAATGAAGAATGGTACATGGTCTTTATGTGACTTGCCTCCTGGCAAGAAGGCCATTGGTACTAAGTGGGTATACAAGCTGAAGCGTAAACCTGATGGTACTGTTGACAGGTATAAGGCGAGGCTTGTTGCAAAGGGTTATGGGAAAGAAAGAGGCATTGATTTTGATGAGACCTTTGCACCTACATGCTGTATGACTACTGTTCGGAGCATTTGTGCACTTGCAGCCCATCATGGTTGGAATGTACATCAGTTGGACATTAAAACAACATTTCTGAATGGTGACTTGGATGAAGAAGTGTATGTTTTTCAGCCCCGTGGCTTTGTGCAGAAAGGGCATGAAAACCAGGTGTGCAGGTTAAAGAAGGCGTTATATGGTTTAAAGTAAGCACCACGTGCTTGGTATGAGAAGATACATGCCTATCTGATTGCACATGGTTTTGAGAACAGTCCAACTGAAAGCACCTTATATGTTAAGTGTGGTAATGATGTGCTTCTGATCATTGTTGTCTATGTTGACGACATGCTGCTCACTGGTCCTATTGAGAAGCATATTGCTTATTTTAAGGCTGATTTGCATGCCTCATTTGAGATGTCTGATTTGGGGCATTTGCATCATTATTTGGGCATTCAGTTTATGCAAGTTGATGGTGGAATGGCTTTGTGTCAAACGAAATATATTGACACATTATTGCAGCGTTTTGGCCTTGAAGACTGTAAGCCTATTGCCACTCCTATGGAGATAGGTTTACGATTGAGTCTTCATGATGCCGGAGATGCATTTGATGTTGTTCTCTATCAGCAGGCTGTTGGATGCTTGATTTACTTATGCATTACTCGGCCAGATATTCAGTTTGTTGTCTCACAGATGAGCAGGTTTATGCATTGCCCAGGAGTCACGCATTGGAAGGCGGTTAAGCGCATCTTTCGCTACTTGAGAGGTACTCGACTACTTGGCTTGTTTTATCCCAAGGGGGGATCATTACCACCAGATTTGCATGCTTTTTTTGACTCAGATTGGGCTGATTGCTATGACACTCACCAGTGGTTTTTGCTTCATGCTTGGTAGCTCATGTATATCTTGGTTGAGCAAGAAGCAGCCTACTGTGGCCACTTCCAGTTGTGAGGCTGAGTATAGGGCAGCTTTCACAGTGACTGTTGAGTGTGTGTGGCTTAGACGCCTTATGGCTGATTTGGGTGTTGGCCAGTCTTCTGCCACCACCATCTTCACTGACAGTCAGAGCGCATTGGCAGTTGCAAGGAACCTTGTGTTCCATGCTCGCACTAAGCACATTGAGGTGCATTATCACTATGTCAGGGAGAGGTTCTCTAGTGGGGAGATCAGCTTGGCATATGTGCCCACGTAGGAGAACATTGCAGACCTTTTCACGAAGGCTCTGCCTAGGGAGAAGTTTGAAGCTTTCCGCAAAGCTTTGGGCTTACTTCCTTTTGTGGAGTGATTTCCACATAGCTTGGCACTTCCTTATACATGAGTGCCAGCTCCTTGTTCACCGCATCACTCCGAGGGGGGATTTGTTGATATATTTAGGTAGTGATGTGTGTGAACACACTAGGATCGCCGGGGCACTTTTTTCCCTCTTTAGGAGGTTTTTTTCCCCCGGCTTGTATATACGCCTATTGCCCTAATGGGCTACTTATCTTTGTACATTCTCTAGTAATACATTCAGTATTGTGTGTTGTGATCCAAGCTTCTTCTTCTTCCTTGTGTTGTTCGTGTGCTTCCATAGACGTCTAACTCCAACAATATTTGCTATATCCCGTAAATTCTCCACTAAATATATATAATCTTTTCTCCTTTGTAGTAGATAGTTTTTTATTCATTCTACCAAAATATTCCAACCACTTTTTAGCTACTCATTTGAATTTTCAATTCAAATGGGCTCATGGTTTTTTTGTCATCTTGCCATATGTGTTAAAAATAAAGAAGTAAGATCATATATATTTTGCAAAAGGGATTTTCTTCAAATAGAAAGAAAATACAAAAATGAAAAATGGAAGCATTTACTTCAGCAAGTAGTGGAGGCCAAAAGAGAATCAATCAAAAGAGAATCAAATCCCAAAAATTAACTGGAAGAGAAGAGTGGCTGCTCAAAGTAGTGGAGGAGTTATGGAGAAGACCTCTCAAACTCATCATGAGAACTCATGGTCAATTGGCTACCAAAGAGGCAAGCAAGGACACTCAAGAGCAAAGGAATAAGGTATTGAAGTCCCCTTGTAGGTAGTTCATTTCGTTTCAGTCATTTTGTTCTCTTTAGTCTCATAGACTATGTCCATCCGCATAACAATTTCTGGGTAGCTTGATTGTGAGAGTTCATATCTCTCAATATATGTATCCATTTTTAGAGTTTAAATATTTATTAGAAAGCTTATCTTGATTAGTTCTTTTATCTAGAACAGTTTTATCAAATTCATTATGATTTGTGAGTTACTCAATTTTTAGTGAAGTCCAGTTTTTAGCCTAACTAAGTGGAGAGGTAGCCTGTTTGAGGCAAAGAGTTTCCAAACCGAACCTACTCCAAATTGAGTTTCTAATAGCTCATTTGAAAGCTATTAGTGCATAGTTTTGAGTGACCAAAGTCATAAGTTCATTGGATTCTTTAATTGATACCAGTTGTCATTTTAAGGTTCAGTTGTAGGTAAAAGTCTTTATCCTTAGAAGCTCTTCTACACTTTTTGCTACAAATAGGAGAGGAATTCTCCAACAATTGGTATCAGAGCATTTGAGTTTGAAGAAGCAAAACATTGGAACTGAAGTAAAGCAAAGGAGAAGACATAATCCAAGGGGGAGCTTTGTAAAGTCAAGATAGAGCACCAAAACATAATTGAGGTAAACTTCAAGCTTGGAAGTCTTCAATGACTGATTTCGGACAACAAGTTGAGAAGTTAGATAAAGATAATTTTCAGTATTGGAGGTACAAATGACAAATTACCTTAAAGGTAAAGGTTTATGGAGTCTAGTTATTAGAGATGATCCACAACTAGTGCACCTTCAAAATCCCAACATTACTCCAGCACAAAGGAGACAATTTGCTTATTGGGAAGAGAGGAATCGAATGGTGATGTTCCTCATTTCACAAGCTATTTCTAACACTATGATTGGTCATGTGCAAAGCCTAGAGACAACCAAGGAAGGTTGTGAAGCATTGGGGAAGGTGTATGCTAACTCAACAAGGTCTGGAAAGATGCAACTCAAGAACAAGCTCAACAACATGAAGAAAAGCCCAAGCCAAAGCATTAGTGAGTATACATTGAGGATCAAGGAGCTTCGAGATCAGCTAGTATTAGTTGGATGCAAGATAGAAGAGGAAGACATCATCCAAAAAGCTCTCGATGGCTTGAGGAGTGACGAAAAGTGGAAGCCCCTCATCACAAACATTCTTTATAGAGATCCTCTACCAACATTCGACAAGATTATACTAAATCTTGTGGTTGAAGAGGTTTCTCAACAAGGAGAAGGAAATAAAGGTAAGGACAACCATAGCCAAATGTTATATGCAGGTCCAGGTAGAGGAAGGAACTCAAGAGGAGGCCCACAAGGAAGAGGAAGAAGCTACAACAACACAAATTCTAGCCAACACAACTCAGAGGACAACAAGAACAACTCAAATGACAACACATATGGAAGACGTCGAGGAAGAAATAGAGGAAGAGGTCCAGGTATCCTCATAAAGGCATAACATGCTATCATTGTGGTAAAATAGGACATAATGCAAATGATTGTTGGAAAAAGCATGGAAGGCTAAATGGAGGCAACCAAAGGAGCCAAAATAACTATGCAAGTACATCAAGTGAAGGAGAAAAGCAAACCATGCTTTCCATGAAGCATGAGTACAAGAGCTCGAGAAGTGATGATAAAAAATGGTTCATAGATTCAGGTTGCAGCAACCATATGACATGCCAAGGAGATTTATTCACAAATCTACAAGCTCCAAGTGGAAAAGGATGTGTGGAGACGGGTGATGAAACTCAACACATAATTGAGCATGTTGGAGATATCAAGCTTGGAGACAAGAAGGTATTGACTGATGTTCTTCATGTTCCTACTATTGCAAAGAATTTGATTTCAGTAGGACTAATGGTAGAGAAAGGATATCATGTTATCTTCAATAGATATTTTGTCACTTTTATTGATGATCATTCAAGAAAAGTATGGATGTTTTGCATAAAACAAAAATCAGATGTGTTCTCCATGTTCAAGAGATTTAAAGCACAGGTAGAAAAGGAAATAGGACGTTACATAAAGACCTTGAGATCTGATGGAGGAAGAGAATATTTCTCCAAAGAATTTTCAGATTTTCTTTATGAAAATGGCATCAAGTGACAACTTACATGTAGGTAAACGCCTCAGCAAAATGGAATAGCTGAAAGGAAAAATAGATATATCACAAAAGTTGTGGGATGCATGCTCAACGAGATGAAGGTGCCACTAAACTATTGGGCTGAAGTAGTTAGTATGACTATTTATTTGATGAACAAGTGCACAACAATTGGAGTGCATAATTTGACTCTCGAGGAGGTTTATTCCGATAAGAAACTTGATCTTACACATCTCAAAGTTTTTGGATGCATGTGTTATGTTCACATTCCTCAAGAACTAAGGACAAAGATGGAGCCAAAGTCAAAAAAATGTATTTTCATTTGATATTCATCGGAGCAAAAAGGATATAGGTGCTACAATCCAGTGACAAAGGAGCTATGAGTCTCACAAGATGTGGTATTTGATGATCTAAGACCATGGTTTGGAGACAAAGGGAAAGAGAAGATTCTTGAAGCAGATTGCCAAGATGATGGAGGTGTTGTCCAAGAAGAATTTCAGCAAACAAGCACTCAAATGGCAGGTCCAGAAGCTTGTACATCACATGAAGAAAGCTCTACATGGAAGGGGAGACTAAGGAGTCATTCCTCATCACCAACATCAGGTTATGAAAGATTTGAAGCTGAAAATTCTACCCAAAATAGTGATTCAAATGCAAGTGAATAAGAGTATGAAGAGATGATTATGCCAAAGGTAAAGTTGAACCGATTGAAGAAGTAATATTCAAAAGCAAAGGAAAGGAGGCTTTCGAGAACAAGGTATCCAATTCAAAGGCTGAGCTATGATAGTTTTATTGCAAAGCATTTTGCATATATGACACAGGTGGTCAAAGACAAAGAACTGGATGCATATGAAGAAGCATGTACACAAAAATAATGGTTCCAAATAAATGGGTGTTTAAAATAAAGAGAAATGTTGATGGTTCTCTAGCTATGCATAAAGCTAGACTAGTAGCAAAAGGATTCAAGCAGACTCACAACATCGACTATGAAGAGACTTTTAGCCCGGTTGCAAAGATAGGAACAATTAGAACCTTGATTGTAGTGAGTGCAACAAGGAGATGGCCATTGTACCAACTTGACATAAAAAATGTTTTTCTAAATGGTGAACTTCAAAAAGAGATATACATGAGTCAACCGAATGGATTTGAAGATAAAAAGCATCCAGATTTTGTTTGAAGATTGAAGAAAGCTCTATATGGGTTGAAGCAAGCACCACGTGCTTGGAACCAAAGATTGGTTGAGTACCTCACAAGGTGTGGGTATAGTCCAAGTAGTGCAGATCCCTCTCTGTACATGAAGAAAGAAGAAGGCAAACATATATACATCTGCATATATGTTGATGATCTCATCATAACAGGAAGTAATGTTGTAGGAACAAAAGAGATAAAAAGAAAACTCGGTAAGGAGTTTAAAATTTCACATCTTGTTGAGCTGAAATATTTTTTAGGCATTAAGACAGTCTATGGGAAAGATGGCATCTACTTGATGCAAAGAAAGTACCTGTTGGATGTTCTTTTCTGATTTGGAATGTGTGAATGCAAACCACTCACTCAACCTATGGACACAAATGTGAACCTATGCTCAAATGATGGAGAGAAGTTACATGATGTAACAACATATAGGAGTATTATAGGTTCATTGATTTATGCTAGGATCACAAGACCATATTTGTGTTATATCATTGGAGTTCTTTCTCAATTTATGCAAACTCCAACAAGTGAACATTTAAATTCAGCCAAATGAGTGCTAAGATATGTGAAGCACACGATCAATCATGCCTTGTTTTATAGATATGATGAAGAATGCAAGTAAATGGCTTCAGTGACGTTGATTGGGTTGGTTCGAAGGAAGATAGAAGATCCACTTGAGGTTATGTATTCATGATAGGTAGCAAACCTATCACATGGATCTCAAAGAAGCAACCTACTATTGCACTATCATCTATAGAAGCTAAACATAGAGGATTAGCCTTTGCAACTTGTGAAGCTATGTGGATTAAGAAGTTCTTGGCTGATCTTGATATGGAGGTAGAGACCATTCCAATTTATGGTGACAACATGTCAAGCATTCACTTCACAAACAATCCAATGTTTCATGCACGAAGTAAGCACATAGAAGTGCATTATCATTATGTTTGAGAAAAAGTTTTGAATAAGAATGTGAATATAAAGTTCATCAGAACTAATGAACAGGTTGCTGACATGTTTACAGAGTCCTTAGATGCTTTTAAGCTAAAGAAATTCAAGGATGAAATCAACTTGTAGTATATGGATGAAGGTGCAAGCTCACATGTGAGCTTGAGGGGGAGTGTTAAAAATAAAGAAGTATGATCATATATATTTTACAAAAAGGATTTTCTTCCAAGGAGTGTAACTTAGAAAAACATACACTCCACATATTTAAATACTTCTAGTGAATTTAAGAGTGAGCTAATGTCCACCTCAGAAGACATGCACAATTATGTTTTCTGTATGGAGTTCATGTCCTTGATAGGAGGGGAATATAGAACTTATTTGCATTTCTACCAACTTGCATGGAGTTCTTATCCACCTAGTTGGACTCTAGATTAGTAAATAGATTCAGAAACTCAATAACCTCTGAAGTTTTTCAAAGGCCAGCTATAAAATTTCAAGGAGATTTCTATGTGGATAAATGAGGCAATTTATACCTAGTGACCGATGTCGAAGGGTGTGAATGGAGACAAACGCAGACCAGAACTGACTTGCAATAGCCTCACTATGTGACTACACGCAAGTCGTTTTGTAGCATACTCTAGATGAATGATGTGTTTCAGTATGTGAGAAGTGATTAACTATGGTTTAACAAACTATTTAAGATCAGCCTATGAATCTATTGTACGTAAGGTTGTGCAGCTTTATACCTAGAAAGACCGTATTCGTACGAATGCAAGACTAATGTTTCATTAGTTATACGATCTTTGATAAATTCATCCACTTCATGTTCTAAATTAGCTACATTTTCAATCTGCTTAGGTTGGGTATTACTTTTTATATGTGGAGGTTACACATTCTCAAAAATGGTATTCTCACTATTCATATATTCAATTGACTCAATTGTAAACAAAGCTAGAAATCTAGATAAACAATAATCATATGATGGGGAGATTAAAGATTCATTAGTAATACAATCCGTAATAAATTCCTCTACTTCTACTTCTTCATTAGCTTCATTCTATATAGGTTGAGTGGTAGTATTATCAATAGGTGGAGGCAAAAAAGTTTTTAAAATAAAAGATGTAGGTATAATATTTTCTTTGATAGATTCGTTTGAATACACATTGCTTGTAGACATGAGAAATAAAAAATGATGTAAAGTTTCAATTGATAAATGAACTATTTTCGTAATAATGCTAAAGAACTTTTGAGTAGTAATACTGCTACACTGCTTCAGAATTAAAATAAATCCTATACAAATACTTTGATGAAAAAGTCTAATACAAGATTTAAGTTTAAAACGTGATTTAGAAAAGGTAGGAGAAGCAGTGTATAAGCAGCTCCAATCTCCTGGACAAAAGCTCGTAAGTATCATCAATTCTCATCAATCTTTATCAACGTTCTGCAAAGGAAGTCATTCGAAAAAACATAAGTATATCTTATAAAACATAAAAACTTACATACATATAACATGCTCATACATGCTAGCTTACTTTCATAGATGCATGCTAACATGAACTTATATACATGCTAACACACATGTTCATGCATGCTAACACACATTCTCATGCACATGCTAATACACATGCTCATGCATGCTAACATAGTCTCATACATTCACACTTTCATACTCATGTTAACACACATTCATACATGCATCCTAACATACGCCAACACATATTCATACATATGCTATACATTCATAAACTCATACTAACTCACATTCATTTATGCTAACACATACTTTCATATGCTTCTAATACGCATATGCATACATATACTTCATGCATACACATATGCATACATACATCTTATATCCATACTTATGCATTCTTACATCATTCGTATGCATATGCACATCTCACTAACATACATACTACTTTTTCACATGCATACACATGCGCCCATGTACATTCATGCTTTCTCATGCACATGCATTCATACTTAGATGCATTCATATGCATACATTCATCCTTGCATCTAATTGGGCATTCTTATGCATTCATACTCCTAATATTATGCATACATATGCTCAATCATGCTAATACACTTCTTCATATGCATGCTATCATTATTTCATACTTGCACATTCATAAACTCATATATACATGCTAAATCAAATTTCTCACATAAACTCATAATCATGCTTATAGCTATTTAATATGCATATGCACACATGCACGTATACTCTCTCATGAATACATGCATCATATACATACATGCTTTCTCTTATGCAAACTCACATGCCTATACATCATACTACACATGTAGTTATGCACACTTATATATTTATACTTTCATGCAGATAATAATAAAATTTATATTCATCTCTCTCTCTCTCTCTCTCTCTCTCTCTCTTTGTTTCCTCTCTCTCTCTCTCTGACTGTCATTCTCCCTCTCATTCGTATGCCGATATGTAGCCATCATCATCATGGGTCTCTCCCTCTTTCTTTCTCTCTCTTTCTCTCTTGCTCTCTCTCATCCTATGTCTCTTCTCTTCCATCTCTCATTTCGCCTCCATCTGTACCTACAATTCTCTCTCTCTCTCTCTCTCTCTCTCTCTCTCCTACTCTAACAACACTCTATCATCATGTTTGTCAGAAGTTAGAATAGGGAGGAGGGGGGAGAAGGTAAGGTCTCTCTCTCTCTCTCTCTCTCTCTCTCGGACGTACCTGTAGAAGACATTAGGAAACAATCATATCACATAATATAGATATATATACACATAGTAAATCACACACATACTAGCACATAACTAACTTAACTTATACTTACTCTAACACACTCACATGCATGCGCCTAATTCACACTAACATTGACTTTCACTTTAACACACACATACACATGCAAGTACATTTACACCACCCAGACTCACGTGAACACATATAGTTAGACACACACACACTCATGCACATTATAATATTTTATTTAATACATAATATTTTCTTTAATGTATAATATTTTACTTAATACATAATCCAAATTGAACATTAGGTAATGTTTAAGTATAGGTTAACTATCTATTAAATTATTGACTAACACACATATGCACATAGATATATACAAGTCCTTAGAATAAATTATCCTTTTAGGGTTGTATTCTACGGTGAGTAATCACATAATCTTATAATGGGGTAGGATGATTTTGGTGTAATATATACAGATATACTCATAATAGTAGGCACACACATAGGGTTGAACCCACACATACTCTAGGGTTTCCTATAGTCACATGTAGATAAACACATAGGGTTGAACCTCATAACACGTAAGCAGACACACTTATCCAAAGTCATAGACACATACATAAACACAAATGTGGATCATGAATGTATTTGAGTAGACAAGCATAGGCATACAAGAGTAGGAGCTTATTTAGACACACATAGATATATACATATTTTCACATCCACATGTAATCACACATGCATAAACTCAAGCATAAAGCCACATAAACATCACAATACATTCTTACCCATGCATCCAACATCAATGCACATGCATACATATGGCAGATACCCATGCACACACACATATGAGCATGGTTAAAATTATAGTTATTCATAAGGCTTGTTTGCATTCAACTACATAAAACTTCATAAACATAAGGAAGTTAGATGATGAGATCTTTGATTAGTCCAAATCTTCATGGTCTTGCTTCCTGCAGGTACTAAAGAGAGATTAGTCATATCAAAGAAATTTATAAAAAAGGTTTGAGAGAGATAAAAGTTAACCATTCTAAAAACAAAATGTTTTTATTTTTTTGAATATCAGCCCCCACCAAACCTGCATATCGTCTCGATGGGCCAACTTGCAGATCATGGAAAGCAGCATTAATTCTTTGGAAAACAAACTTATAAATTGACATTAAATAAGATGATAAAAAATGCTTCTAAATTCAAATTAAGTTTTCGATAATAAAAAGAATCTTTAAAATTATATAAATGTGAATTGGAAATCATTTCGTTCAATGCATGAGGTCAAAAGATAAATCTAGAAAATTCTATAATAATCATTTATATAGTTGCAAGACTAACCATTCTATTAACCCTGTTCAAAGTAACATTTAATTTATATAAGTGTTCTAGCCTTTATCTCTTAGCCATGTGCCATAAGATACATCTAACTAATTCTTCTATAGCAGACCTCCACCTCATATAGCCCGTAATACATTTCAGGAGTGATTTTGAGACCACAACTGAATCATGATAATTTTTTTTATTATTCTTTTTCTTTGTTTTTCTTTTTCTTTTTCTTCCTTTCTTTTTCTTTTTTCATCTTGCAGCAACCATTAATGTACTACTTGATGTATTTATTTTTCTTTCTTTTTCTCTTCTCAACTTTTTTGTTAAAAGGAAAAGGCTTAACTCGTATTCAGAGCTGAGATTCTAGAACCGTGCTACAGTCAAAAACTAGGATCTCATCAGCTAAACATTTGAGAAAATAAGGAAGCCTACTTGTATAAAGTAAATCTACCTTTGCTAAGAGTCACAAGTCAAGTTTTCCCTTCTCCTATCCTCATAACAAATTATAAGTTCCCAAAATTTGATCTTTAATGTGCATACACATTCCTACTTTGATTTGTTTTTCACTATCTACATAATTTTTATAAATTTCTTTTTATACCAGAAACATATAAATTCCTAATTATGAAATGCATGAAAAGAAATTTTTATATTCAATTTTAAAGAACAATTAGAATTATTTCACCTGATTTACTTATGCTTCATCTTCATCTTCATCTTCTAAGAATTCATCATCTAACTCATAATCACTACTTGCCCTTCTTTTAAATAGCTTTATCGTCGTTCTTGCAATCATATTTCTTAAAGGAGTTTCGTCAAGTTCTCGTAAAGTATATGTACCTATATCAAACACAGAAACAACAACATATGGGCCAAACCATCATTTACTTAATTTATGGTGTGCATCATATTGAGTCTCAAAATTACTATCACAAATGAGTACCCAATCCCCACTCTCTATCGATTGTGGCCTCAGTCGATGTTTCTTGTCAAAATAAATTTTATTTTTTTATCGTGATAGTTCTTATTTTTTTAGTAGCCTCTTTTAGATCCTCATTACCTTGTTTTAATTGTTTAATTCTTAATGCTAATAAATCTTCTCGTGATAAATATCTTCCCATTTTAAGCTCATCCAATTTATTATCTGAGCATGTATAGGAAATATCAGCTTTTGCAAATACATGAGTTTAGTCAGCATAAAACCAGTTGTTCTCGTGTACATCCTCATGTCCAATCTAGAGAACACTTCTTCTAAAATAAATAAGCATACATTATAGGTATTATTAGAATGAAGCGCTCGACGCTCAACATCATTAGTTAAATCTTCACGTCCAAGTAATATATACCTCATACTATTGCTTTTAGGCATAGTCACATATGTTTGACTGAGGAATGTAACTGACATGTAGTACATGTACTTACAAAATCCTTTACAGTTACATACATCCTTGGCCATTAGTAACTTTTCTGAATCTTTTCATATGTCACTACAAAACCCTTATGACCAGCCCATAGGCTTTCATGCATATCCCGCATAACTTGCACCTGTAAATTTCTTAAGCCTAACACTCACTGCAGATTTCTCATCTTCCCTTTGGCATGTCACCAAAGATATCCATCTTTCAAAAAGAGGTTGAAAGACTTCTTCTTTATGTTCCAATCGACTTGTTGACCAGATTGGAATAGGCTAAAACATACTCAGATAATAACCTATATCTTTCCATTCTCCCTCATAGTCTTCATCTCTAAATCTCTCATACATAAAAGTAGATATCTCATAATTAATTAAGTTTATGTGTTGTTGGAGTTAGGCATCTGAGGAAGCACGCGAACAGCACAAGAAAGAAGAAGAAGCTTGGAGCACAACACACAAGACTGAATGTAATACTAGAGAATGTAAAAAGATCAGTAGCCCATTAGGGCAATAGGCGTATATACAAGCCAGGGGAAAAAAACCTCCTAAAGAGGGAAAAAAGTGCCCCGGCGGTCCTAGAGTGCACATCACTACCTAAATATATCAACAAGTCCCCCCTGGGAGTGATGCAGTGAACAAGGAGCTGGCACTCATGTATAAGGAAGTGCCAAGATGATCTCCCCAGTAGAGAACCTCTCCCTGACATAATGATAATGCACCTCAATGTGCTTAGTGCAAGCATGGAACACAAGGTTCCTCGCAACTGCCAATGTGCTCTGATTGTCAGTGAAGATGGTGGTGGCAGAGGATTGACCAACACCCAAATCAGCCATAAGGCATCTCAGCCACACACACTCAACAGTAGCTGTGAAAGCTGCCCTATACTCCGCCTCACAACTGGAAGTGGCCACAGTAGGTTGCTTCTTGCTCAACCAAGATATACATGAGCTACCAAGCATGAAGCAAAAGCCACTAGTGGACACACGAGTTTCATAGCAACCAGCCCAGTTTGAGTCAGAAAAAGCATGCAAATCTGGCGGTAGTGATCCCCCCTTGGGATAAAACAACCCAAGTAGCCGAGTATCACTCAAGTAGCAAAAGATGCGCTTAACCGCCTGCCAATTCTTGACACCTGGGCAATGCATAAACCTGCTCATCTATGAGACAACAAACTGAATATCTGATCAAGTAATGCATAAGTAAATCAGGCATCCAATAGCCTGTTGATAGAGGACATCATCAAATGCAAATCCAACATCATGACTCAATCGTAAATCTGTCTCCATAGGAGTGGCAATAGGCTTACAATCTTCAAGGCCAAAATACTGCAATAATGTGTCAATATATTTTGTTTGACACAAAGCCAATCCACCATCAAATTGCATAATCTGAATGCCCAAATAGTGATGCAAATGCCCCAAATCAGACATCTCAAATGAGGCATGCAAATCAGCCTTAAAATCAGCAATATGCTTCTCAATAGGACCAGTGAGCAGCATGTCATCAACATAGACAACAATGATCAGAAGCACATCATTAGCACGCTTAACATATAAGGCGCTCTCAGTTGGACTGTTCACAAAACCATGTGCAATCAGATAGGCATGTATCTTCTCATACCAAGCACGTGGTGCTTGCTTTAAACCATATAATGCCTTCTTTAACCTGCACACCTGGTTTTCATGCCCTTTCTGCACAAAACCACGGGGCTGAAAAACATACACTTCTTCATGCAAGTCACAATTCAGAAATGCAGTTTTAATGTCCAACTGATGTACATTCCAACCATGATGGGCTGCAAGGGCACAGATGCTCCGAACAGTAGTCATACGACATGTGGGTGCAAAGGTCTCATCAAAATCAATGCCTCTTTCCTGTGCATAACCCTTAATTGCAACAAGCCTAGCCTTATACCTGTCAACTGTACCATCAGGTTTATGCTTCAGCTTGTATACCCACTTAGTACCAATGGCTTTCTTGCCAGGAGGCAAGTCACATAAAGACCAAGTACCATTCTTCATTATAGCATTATATCCAGATTGCATAGCAGCCATTCTGAATTTTGTGCTTCATCAAAAGAAACAGGCTCATTCTCATCACAGAGACTAGACGCAGCCATAGCATAGCAATCTGATGCAAAGGAGGCACTATGAGAGCCTGAACGAGTACGATATGACAAAGGTGCATCTAATTTGCTGTCACGCAAAGTCTACACCAGCCATTTTGGCATAGTTTTTGCCTCCTCAATATCAGCTCTCTCATCAACAAGTGCATCATGTAAATCTGCATCAGAAATGGGATGATCTGCATCATCACATGAAACCTGCAAAGGCAAAGAAGTTGCCTCATTAGGACCAGCAGTAGACTGTCCACCTGTAAAAAGAGGCATTAAAGTGTCATACATGTCTTTGGAGCTAGCAGATGTCTCCTTAGTACATGAAAGCAATGGCTGAATAGCATCTTCCACAAAAGCAACATCACGGCTAACCGGAATGCAAAAACCCACAAATGAGCAACAGATGGCTTGCAATCATGCGAAGCCTCATATGGAGTGATAGACTATAGCACTTTAGTGGGACACCTGTTAAGTACATATGCTGCACACATGACAGCCTCAAGCCAGAAACTATGTGGTAAAGCCTGACTCTTGACCATACACCTCGCCATCTCCATGAGTGACCTGTTCTTCCATTCAACAACTCCATTATGTTGAGGTGTATACGGCACTGTACACTGGTGTCTTATCCCACATTCAGCCAGAAATGCATTAAAATCAGAAGACATATATTCCCCCCCTCGATCAGAACGAAGGTTGCCCATTTTACATGCTGAAAAATTTTGAGCCAAAACCAAAAATTGTTTGAAGCACAAAAACACTTCGGACTTTGCCTTCAATGGATATACCCATGCATGCCTGGAAAAGCAATGAAAGTCATGAAGTAAAGATAGTTTCCAAAAGAAGGTGTCTGCATAGGACCACAAACATCACTATGTACAAGCTGCAATTTCTGCGTAGCCCGAACTGAACCATCTTTTGGAAAGGAGGAACGCTGCATTTTGCCCAAAATACAGCCTTCATATACATGTTTTCCAGGTGCCTCAAGCTTGGGCAAAGAAGACACCATATCAAATTTTTGCAGGCGTAGCAAACTAGCGAAATTCAGATGACCAAAGCGTGCATGCCAAAGCTTTGCATCTAAGATAGCTTGAGAATCATGAACTGTACATGCCAAATCATTTACAGATCTTTCATAGTCTATGAGCTTATATAGCCCACGACATAAAATTCCAGAAGCAATAATAACATGGCTATTTGACAAATCATGAACTGTACATCTATCATCAACAAATTTCACAACCAAGACAATCTTGGATAATGTAGAAACTGATAACAGATTCTTCTTGATCCCTGGCACAAATAAAGCATCTGACAAGGTGAAAGAACTACCATCAGCAGTAGTCAGAATGATCTTACCAACTTTCATAACAGGATAAGAGGAGTTGTTGGCACATGTGACAGTATTCCATGTAGGGGCAGGCTCGAGTGAAGAGAAGAAATTGCGCTGCAAGGTAATATGTTTGGTCGCCCCACTGTCAAAGCCGAAATAGCCTGCACTTCCTTTTTAGGTGATGGCTTTGTTGTTGATGATATGCTGCTACTTGATCTTTTCGAATCCAGTCCTGTTTGGTTCCTTGAATGGGATACATTCTAATGTGGAAAGTTTTGGGTTGATTACTCTGACTAGTCGCTTTTGGGCTCAATTCCTCACTAGGGCTCTCAATGGAAATGATGTTAGTTGAAAGATCCAATGGATGATGAGGAGGTGTGAGATTAATAAATGTTGTAAACATAGGTGAAGTACTTGGAGGTGCGGGTTCCACAGTAGAGGTAGATGCAGAATCACCTTCATGCATGCTTAATTGATTCCTCAGAGCTAAGCAAGTTGATTTGACTAGTCTTTCATCTAATAAACTTGAATGGTTACCTCATATTCATATATCCAATATTGTCCTAACACAAGTTCTTTTAATAGATCTTGATCGTTGCACACTAATAGCTTTTGTTGCATCGCGTTATGGCCTAGGTGCAATGATAAGGTTATCTCACCTATGCATTCAGTAACATTGCCTCCTATTCCAATCAGATGTGATTTGGTGGGTTGCATTTGGATCTTAAGTTGATGAGCCAAAGAAAATCTGATAAAGCTTAGAGCTGCTCCTATGTCAATGAGGGCATCTGCGAGTTGATACTCCTCTGTTCCCACTCCTAGGTTCAAATAAGGTTGCCGCACTTGATGTCCTAGGGTTTCTGAGGCTCTAAAATTAGCCATTGGGATGGGCTCTTCACCTTGGTGGTATCTCTCATCCCTTTCTCTCATCCACTCCTTTCATTTTATTATTTGTTCCAGGGCTTCCTGTCATGCTTCCTCGCGTATTTTTTCATCTTCTTCTTGTCTACTCTTTGTTGCCAAAAGTCTTGATAGCATCTCCTCTGTTAATGGCTCTAAATACTTCTTCACTTGACAACCACTTATATAGCTCTGTAGGACTTCTCCATCTAGGGTTGCTAAGTTGATAGCTCCACTAGTTGATATGCGATTGACCACCAAGGGTCCATATCCTCATTTTTGTAGTTTCTTCACATGTTGCTTTAAGGTATATACCATTACTAAATCTCCTTTTTTCAAACCTTAATCCTTAATATGAGCATCAAAGTATGCCTTTTGTCACCTTTTTGCAGCATAAGTGCCTTCTACCGCTTGCAATCTTGTTTCATGTAGCTTCTCGATTTGGTCCAACTGATTAGATAACTCATGTCCAATCCATTCATAGGTCAATGCTACTCTAAGAGTAGGAACTAGGAAATCAATCGATAAGATGGCATTCTTTCCGTACACTAGATTAAAAGGAGTAGTTCTTATAGCTGTCTTGTATGCTACTCTGAATGCCCATAAAGCATGATGTAACTACTTGTCCCAATCAGATCTTCCATTATTAACCATCTTTGTAAGCACTATACACAAGATCTTGTTTGAAATTTCAATATGTCCATTGGCTTGTGGGTGATAGGGAGCTGATTTCTTGCGTGCTTAGGTACCTAGAATTGGTCTTGAGGTGTGTTTTGTTTCTTTTTCATTTTCCATGTCTCGCTCATTTTCTTCCATTTGCGTCATTCCTTGCTTTGATTCATTAGTTATGGCAATTACTTCTTGTTTTTCGTTTTTGTCCTCAAATGTTTCCCTTTCCATTTCTATGCTCTCATAGTCTTCATTCCACTCCTTTTCTATTACTTCTCCTTCATCAGCCTCTTGGAGAACAGCCATGTAAAGACTTACATTATATCCTTAATCATCGATACATTCATTCATGGTTATTACTTCTTCATTTAGGCATACATCCATAGTTGCTAAAATCTCCATCCAACCATGGGGTTCGAATTCTTCATCTAAGAATAATTGAGGCATGTAAGCTGTAGAGAATGAGTTCCCCTATGTGCAACGGAAGTGTCTAGTGAGCCCTTGTATGTCCAGCACTTGGACAAACATCTGCACCTTAGATAGCTTGCTTCTCTCAATACAAAACTCAAATGGACTTGAGACTTTACTAAATCAAAGTAGACAAAGAGAGCTTTCTAACAAGCTATAAATGACTTAATTTGGACAAGTTTTGATTAGGAAACACAACTGTCAAAGATGAACTACCTGTCCACACAGATATGCTAAAGAACTGAGCTTCACTCTCTGACTGATAACTCTCTGAATATATATCCTTTGAGAAAGATATTTAGTATAGAGAAAGTAGACACAAATAGCTTTCCAAAAAGATAAAAAACAAGTAATTCAGATGAGTTTTGATCAGGAAACTCAACTCACCAAGATAGACCACCTGCACACATAAGTACACTATAAAAGTGGACTTTACTATCTAACAGATATATCACAGAATATAAATGATCTCAATGAGGTATTTGGGACAGTGAAAGAAGATGCCAAGCGATTTCCAACAAGATAAAAATCATGCAATTTGGATATGTTTTGGTCGGGAAACATAACTGACCAAAATAGACTACCTATCTACATAGGTATACTAAAAAACTATACTTCACTCTTTCACTAATATCTCGCAAAGTACATAAGCTTTCAAAAAGATATTTGATATTCAGAAATTACACAAGATAAGCTTTCCAATGAATGTTTAAACACACAAAATGGTTACATATGCACTGAGATATGAGCTCTGCCAGAGCTGTGTACAAATTGACGTGCGGCTAGAAGGAGTCTAAGGGAAGCCAAAATAACAAAATGGCCAGATCCGACTACTGGGAGCTCTTGCCTCTTTCTCTCTTTGTTTTGAATGTGCTCCCACTTCACTTTTATAACCAATGAGCATGTGAAGAAGTTTGTGCCTCCTTCTTAACTCACCACTTTCTCCACTACATGCTACTAACTACAAGGCAAGATATTGTATCTCTTACTCATCATGAATTTTGACTAGACCTTTTCTTTTATTATTTTTTCCTTTTTTCCTCCACTTTTCCTTTATCTTTCTATTTGGTAAATTTATCCAAGCATGGCTCATATGAAAATGAGCTTGTATATTTATCTTCAACATAAGCGGGATCTTCTATAGGCCTCGATATTCCTTGTCCTTGCTGCCATCTTTGTCTCCTTTCTTCCTCTCATTTCGCTGCCTTACACATCCATAGATGACTATCTTCGTTCGTCCAGGTTTGACTACTCGATACTGCACTATGGATGGATAAATTATCATCATCTTTATGTATCGGATTCCATTGCAGTGGTTGGACATCCTGATATGCGTAATTATGGAGGTTGATCCTAGCCGTAGTGCCTCCATGCTGCAAGTACATGTCATCTTTACCCCAATCTTGCACTACCTTAACTTTTCTCATAAAAGGCCTTCCAAGTATCATCTCATAATTTCTAGCCTTTTCAAATTGACATATTTCTAAGGTATGCTTGAATTCGACTCCGCAAGTGGTAAATACTACATTTTTATTAATCCTAAGGGTCGCTCCACATGTCCATCTACCATTTGAATCTTCATTCTGGTAGGTCATAGCAATTCCTACTCCAGCTCCCAAATCTAATATGGCTTTCGTGGTATATCCTCTATAAGTGATAGGGAGGCATGTATTCCCTTCATCTCCCTCACTGAAATCTCCAACCTCATCAACTAGGATTTTAACAGTAGCTACTTCATCCCTCATCTAGCTTTTGTCTGACTTAATTTCCAGTTGGATCGTGATTTTCTCTCTTTATTGAGGCTTCACTTTCAAGAGTTCTTCTAAATTCAAGGTGCATGGTATTTTTACTTGTCTCAAGTGTTGTACTATATCCGAAGTTCGGGTTGATGTGTTCGGTTCCTTTTTCCTCATGGTGGGAACATGATACAACTCTGAGTTATGTTCATATTCTCCCATGTAGTTTGGTAATGCATTGACGCTACCTTCCTCATCTTTGTTGTCATCCAGTTGAGATGATCTTTCCAGGTTTAGTTCCGGAATCGACAATTCAAGCTTGCCTACTGCTTCTAGCTCCTCAAAAGGTGGTTCAATTCCTTCTACTTTCTTCCATCTATCTTCTTGGACTCTTGCCCATAAGTCTCTAGGCCATTCCACGTATACTTCACGGACTACGGATCCTTCTTCTTTACTCTCATGGCATTTTTCTTCATAGTTCTCGTCTTTCTTTCCTTCCCTAGGGTGACTAGGGGCTACACATTCTTGAAATTCCTTTTCAGGGATCCTTGTGCTTGGTAATAGCTGAACAAGTTTTTTGAGGATTTGCTGAGTCACTTCAATTAACTTCTTACATATTTCGGATCTCTCTTTCTCTAAGTCACCTCTTGGGTATTCTCTTGCATGTTGCTCAATGGTTGGGCCTTCCTTTATTCGTGCTTCATATTCTTTAATCCACATGGCTAAATCTTTTGGCATTGCATCGGCTAAAACTGATCCTACCTCTTGTTTTTTATGTTTTTCTGTCTCCTTGTTAGGGTTTCCTTTAGGTTCTTGCTTTTCATCTTGGCTTCACTTATTATTCTCGTTCTCTAACTTTTGTTGCAGTCTCTTATCTTTTATCTTTCATTTATGAGTCCTCCATCTTTGGGTTCATCTAGACTTAGCATCCTTCTCAGATTCTTAAGAGTCTGCAACTACTTGTGGTGTTGGGGGGTTTGATTCTTTATTTTGGTTATCATTTTCTTTGGATTTCTCCCGGGTCTCTCTTGCTTTCGCCCTAGTTATGGTTTTCAATGGCACAGTGTACTCTTTATCACTTCCTAATGATTCTACCACTTCTATTACATTTATTTGTGTTGTAGAATTGGTTTTATTTGGGTTCTTAGGACAATCTCTAAAAAGATGTTCTCTACCACAATCATTGCAGTAACCCTTCCAAACTCTCTAAGGTGGTGGTGGGTTAGGCAATGTACACTCTCTGATAAAGTGATCACCTCCGCATCTATAACATGGTCCTCTAGGAGCAGGTGGTCTATTCATTGGCCATGGTGGTACTAGAGATCTAGGATAATGACACATAGTCCTGATCATATCCGTAGGAGATATCATAACCATAAGATCCATATGGAAAATGCTCATAGGATTGTCCATAATCTACCATGGCATTTTTGTATGTGTAATAACTTTCCAAACTAGGGTCATGCGATTGATAATAAGTCTCAGTACTAGTCAATGGGGTTGCTGGTACTATTGCTCTTTCAGGATTCTCTCCAACTTGCATGATCTTCACTAGAACAATATTTTGAGGGTGAGGTGGTTGTTGTCCTAACACTGGTTGAGGTTGATTGTATCCTTGGTATGCATATGACCACAGTGCAGGTGCTTGTTGATGGTATGGGGGGTATTTATAGGCTTCTCCTCCTTGATCCATGGGGTTGTATCCATAAGGCTTAAATGGTGGTGGTTGTGCAAATCTTGATTGTCGATTGTAAGGACAATTCTTCGTACTGTGATTTGTGTACCTTTGCTCTATGTTACAGTAGTGAGTGGGACCTTGGGCAGGTGGTCTATTATAGGCATAAGGAGGTGGTGGGACTATTCCCCTATTGCACAAATGAGAAGGGTGGTCACCTCCACAATGAACACATCTCTTTAGCATAGGCACTCTCATAGGGTGGTTAGGATAATTCCTCTGTCCTTGAAAATTCAACTTCTTCACCACTAAATCGGCTATCTCTTCTATATTGTTCCTGAGATTGGAAGTACTGCTAGCACTATCCTCACTCTTAACACTTCCTTGAGGTATTTTCAAGTCTTCCGCCAGATTGTCTTCTAGATTGATACACTCCATGCATTCTTGTAAACTTTGGAATCTCTTCACATATACTAAGGATCTCAATGACCCATTCACCAATCCTTCCAAGAATAATGACCATTTTATTTTGGGTGGATCTCTCTTCTGCAGGACATCTATCCACATATTGTTTGAATCGTCTCGCTGCTAACCTCACTGATTCTGTAGGCGACTGCTTGAAACTATGGATTAATGATGAAGAGTTGTTTTTTATTCCAATCTTAGTGAATTCCTCAATCAATTCCTGATATACTTGTTCCATATTTTGAAAATTATTAGGGTCTAAGGGTTGGAACCATGCTAAGGCCATGTCTGTGAGGCTTAGGCCAAATGATTCATATTGGACCATGAAATCTTCTACTTGTTCAGCTCTTACCACTTGCTTGAATTCAACAATGTGATTGTATGGCTCACCAGAACCATCATAGTGGCTTCTCATGCATTTGGCCACTTGAATGGGTCTGAATCATCTTCGTGGTTTAGGTGGTCTTGACATTACGGGGAAAACTAGTCGTCCTATTGGTATACCTGCATCTCTTCCTATTGGTGGTCTCTCAGGAACAGGGATCCTATTCCTTGGTTTCACATTTGTAAGAGGTCGATTGTTGGGATTAACACCAGGTGTAGCAAACTGGACTTGGGGTCTAACCGGAATGCTCTGTTGTTGTGTCTGATCAGAATGCTAATAAGATGAATTTTGGTGAGTTCCTATGGGACTTTGAGAAGTAGTGGCTTGATCCCTAGGTAGGATCACAGAAATTGAATCATGATCCCTCGGTAGGATCAAGGTGGCTTGATCCTACCTAGGGATCAAGCCACTACTTCTCAAAGTCCCATAGGAACTCACCTACCTAGGGATCCTACCTATGGGACTTTGAGAAGTAGTGGCTTGATCCCTAGGTAGAAGTAGTGGCTTGATCCCTAGGTAGGATCCCTATGGGACTTTGAGAAGTAGTGGCTTGATCCCTAGGTAGGATCTCTAATTGAATCATGGGCCAGTATCTTCTTTGATTCTTGTCTAAGTAAGTACTGTGAGAGGGGTTTTTAGGATCTTGTAACTCATAGATGGTGGCTGGATTTGTCACTTCTTCCCACACCGAAGAGTTGGTTTTAAGTAAATGATCCATTCCATTCACCATGTAGACATCCATTAAGGAGTCGTCTTGGGAAATCCGGTTTCCTCTCTGTGTTGACCTAAGTACCAACTTAGGGACTTGCGGAGAAAGAGACTATACCTCAATCCCCTCTCAAGTGCATATAGTGGGGATACACGCTTTTAATTATCAATCCAAAGAGTATACAAACCTAGCCGAGTGTATGAGGACATGCAATCATGTGATGATCAGTGCAAATGAACTACTCAAAAAGTGTAAACAAGGCAAAGACTTATCCAAACAAGCTTCAACTGTTGGTCATGGTGTCACGATACTTGGTGCAGCAGCCGTCAGTATTTTGGACTTTTCTCCCAGCTCCGAACTCCAAATATAGCAAATAGCATATGCATTTCGAAGCTCTCGAGAAGACGCATCCAATGGCAGTAGTTTCACTCAATTCTGACACTCCTACTTCAAGTTATGAGCAAAATACTGAGTCACGGGAAATACCTTCCTACACTTCAGCACTTCCTACACTACGTACACACCTTACCTACAGCAAATAAACACTTTCATGGATAGACAACACTCACCAGCACTCTTTCCAAGCAATACACATGCATACAAGCTCACAAAGAAGAAGATACAGAGTGAAGAAGACACAAATTCGAATTTCTGTGCTCTCTATTCTCACAATGGCAAAAAAGTCCTTTTACAAAGAGTCACATTTGACTTATATACTAGTGCCCTAAAAATGGTCCTTTCACACAAGAGACCGGCACTTTATTCACTAAAAGACTAATTTCCTACTATTTTACATGGGTAAGCTTCTAATCTTCTGTGGGGGTGCATCTAGAGGACTCCTCTAGTGCCTTTACAACGGAAAATATATTACAAGAGTGGTTATGATACAAAAATATGATGTCCAAATCGGAAAAATTTTGGGGCCCGTCTTTTTCTCTGCTTTGTGCTTTCTTTAGCTCTGCAACACTCTCCCCCTCTTCGTCTCTGTCGTCCCTTGACAGGCTTTGCTTCTTGTCCTCGGTTTGTTGTCTGCACGCATCCAGTGGTTGAAGAAGCAATAAGGACTGTTAGACAATTGGGTATCTTATCCGAGGTTTGTCCTTTGCTTCCGTTTTTGGCTTACTTTAAGAGTTCTGAATACACGCACCCAGTGGTCGAAGAAGCAATAAGGATCGTTAGAGAATTTGTTATTTTGTCCGATCTATGTCCTTAGCTTCTGTTTTTGCCCCTTGGTATTCCGTATATCACATATCTGGGTTGCTGTGTTCAGTTGGGTTGCCACGCATGCCACCAGTGACCTATATCTTGCTTGTTGTTCTCTGATTTGTCCTGGTTGCAAACATGTGACCCCGTTGTATTGCTTTGAGCCTGTTTACTTTCTTCCACCGTGCAGGACCTGGATGATTTGCGTTGTTGCTTGATGCGTGCCCCTGCGGGGCTCTGTGCAGAGATGGGTGTTGCGCCCGTGCGGGGCTTCCTGCAGAGATATGTCTTCATATATTTCTTTTTAGTGAAGCTGCTTCTTTCGTTGTCTTCTTCTTTTCTTTCTTTTACTTGATTCTCCCTCAACACTGCCCCCCTCCTGGACTCTATTGTCCCTGACAGGCTTTGATAAGCGACGGGCATATGTTTTATATACTTTTTGCTCTGTATCATTTAGCAGATTGGCTTCACGTATCATGAGTTGTTTCCATTGTTCTGCCTTCACACCGTCATTGGGTGGCTGTCTGTGATCTGCGAAGAAGCTAAGTTCATATGCCACTAATCTGGCATTTAAATTTGACGACATCTTCAAAAAAATTTCTGAATCAATCTCAAAAAATCCTGTAAAGAATGCTTCTTCAAAAGTTTGCATATATACACTTGGCAAGAACATTAATCTGGAATAATATGCCATTATTGTGGGGCGGCTAGGCATAACTGATAGATAAAAAATGAGGATTTTTGTGCCCTGGTTAATGCCGATGAAATTAAAAAAAGTGTAGGCCGCATGATTGAAGACTTTCAAAACTGTAAGTATCATGCTAAGTATTTTATTGGTCATTATGACGGTTAGGTCAGGGACCGTCGCATAATTTTGCAGCCAAAATTCGATGGTTTTAATCATATATTCTTCTGTTGGCAAGTAGTTATGTGGCGGGCTCGGAAGCATAGGATAATTCAGCCACTGTTTATTTATAGTGCCATTCTTTTGCATATTCAAAAATTCTCTAGTATCCCTTCTGCGTGGTATAGGACAAAATGAAGGGTTTACCTGTAATAAATAAGGTGCTGCTTGCCAATGCACCCGTAGTGTGGAATGTTTCTCCAAAAATTTTCTTCTCCAAATTGGTTGTGCAGCTTCGAACTCTTCTTGACTGTATGTGAATGTGTCTTGTGTAAAATTGAGCTGCTCATCGGGACTCTTCTTCGTGGTCTTCTTTATGTATCGTCTCGTTTTCTCTTTCAATAATCCGTATGGAATATTGAAAGGCTTCATTATCTTGTCCAGGTCTTTACCTTTGATCTTGGCCTCTTTCATTACCTTGATGACTTCATTTTCAAAATTCTCCGTCAATCGGGACACCACTAGTGCCCGTTCCTTCTGACTTATTTCTGCAGTGTATGGCATTGGATGATCATCATGTATGTCTGCCAATTGCTCATGTAGTGGAGAATGACAAATCGGGGGAGATAGAGGACGTACCTCTACCTCGTCAGTAGGATTTTCCTTTATTGGCTCTACTGGTGTCCCGATCGGTGCTTTCTCTTTTATTTGAGTCTTTAATTGTGCTATGCATTCATCTTTCTCTTTTACTTCTTGCATGGCTGCCCTGAGTGCTTCTTTAGCTGCAAGTAACTCATTTCCGATTTCAGCCACATTATCCATGTTTTCACTGTAGCTTGTTGCAAGTTTTCCATGTGCTGTATTTAACTGCTTTTTTAATTCATTGATCTCTTGACTGTGCGTCCGTTCTGATTCTTCTCTCACTGCGCGCTCTTGTCTCAGCAAATCTGCATATTGTGCGATCTGATCTCTTAATTCTTTTTCTTTTGTTTCTGAGGATTCCTGTTGCTCGATCGGTTGATCATATAATAATGATTTCATTAATTCCTTATTCTTGCTTCGTAAAGTGTCATTCTCTTCCATATATAATTTTAGGTGTGTCTCGAGCAAAGTACTTCTAGCTCTCATTCTATCTTTATCAGCTTCGCTTGCATCATGTAATCGCTGTAAATCTGCGAGCTGTGTTTGCAGTTGATGATGCTGAGTGATTAATGATTCATATTGAGTTTTGGTTTCGAGCAACTCAGTGCTTTTGGCCGTTATCTCCTTTTGTGCCTGGATGAGCTGTGATGACAATTGTTCGCTCATTATCTGGAATTGATTCTTATCTCTCATAGCCTTATCATAATCCGCATCTATATCCATCATTTGCTGTTGTGTGTCCATGGCTGTCTGAATCATTTGTTTCACTATAGGTTTCAGTTGAGTAACGTCCACATTTAGCCATGTTGATCTCACCTATGCATTGAGTGATTGTTCCTCATATTCCTATCAGATGTGCCATCGATGGGCGTACTTCCTCTTTGAGTTTCTGGGTCAAAGAAAGTTTGATACAGCTTATGGCAGCTCCTGTGTCAATGAGAGCATCCACCAAGTGGTACTCCGTTTTACCTGCTCCCAAATTTAAATATGGTTGCGGTCTCTGTGAACCTAGGTTTTGAGCGGCTCTAAAATTAGCCATTGGGATGAGTTCTTCTCCTAGTCGATATCTCTCATCTCTCTCTCTCATCCACTCTTTCCGTTTCTTAATTCGTTCTAGGGCTTCCTGTCTCGCTTCGTCTCGTTTCCTTTCCTCCTCAATGTGTCGATTCTTGCCTTTGATTAGTCGAGACATTGTTTCTTCTGTCAATGGTTCTAGATATTTTTTTACTCGACATCCACTGATGTAGTTTGGTAATACATCCCCATCTATGGTTGCTAGGCTGATGGCTCCACTTGTCGATATACGATTGATGATTAATGGGCCATATCCTCTCTTTTGCAACTTCTTAGTGTGTTGTTTCAAGGCATATACCAGAACTAAATCTCCTTCCTTCAAATTTTTGTCCTTAATGTGAGCATCAAAATAGGCTTTCTGTCGTCGTTTAGCAGCATAAATGCCTGCTACTGCTTGTAACCTAGTTTCGTGAAGTTTTTCTATTTGATCCAATTGAGCTGATAGTTCATGTCCCGTCCACTCGTAAGTTGTTGCTACTCTGAGAGTGGGAATTAAAAAATCAATTGGCAAAATAGCATTTTGTCCATATACTAAGTTAAAAGGAGTAGTGCCTATGGCAGTTTTGTAGGCTACTCGAAATGCCCATTAAGCATGATGTAATTGTTTATCCCAATCTGATCTACCATCGTTAACAATTTTTGTGAGAACTGTACACAAGATTTTATTCGAACTCTCAGCTTGTCCATTGGCTTGTGGGTGATAAGGAGCTGATTTCTTATGAATTACCAAGAATTCATTCAGTAGAGCTTCTATGACTTCATTCACAAAGTGCGTACCTCTATCACTCACAATTTCTATCGGTAGTCCAAATCTAGTGAAAATGTTCTCAAAGAGAAACTTGGCCATGGTTCTTGCGTCATTTTTCTTGGTTGCTTTGGCTTCAACCCATTTGGTCAGATAGTCTGTGGCTACAATTATATATTTGGCATGGGATCCTTTCGCTGGTGGGCTAATAGGTCCTATGAAGTCTATTCCCCATTTCGTGAAAGCTCTGGCACTCATCATGGGTCTCAGTGGCATCTCATCTCTTCTAATTGGATATTTCGTTCGTTGACACGTATCACATCGTTGCACATATGTTACAGCATCTTGATGTAGAGTTGGCCACCACATTCCCGCAAAGAGGATCATCTTTGCTGTTCTATCTGCAAAGAAGTGCCCTCCTGCAGCTCCTGTATGTGCCATCTCTAAGACAGAAAGATATTCGTCTTCATGAATACACATTTGTAATTGATTATCTCTTCCTCGCTTGAAAAGTTGTTTTCCTATAATGGCATAATCCTTACTTTGTTCTACAAGTGCATGTTTCCGTGCTGAAGTGGCTCCTTCTGGGTATTCTTGAGTCTTTAAGAACTTTACCAGAGGCATGCTCCATCTCGGTGCTATTGTGGAATAGCATAGAGTTGAGTTCTCATCTGAATTTTGTTCTTGACAAATTTGGCACGCTGACATATAATTATGTGCGTCTCTCTGCATGGTCGGCCAATATATGCCTAACCTCTTCAGGGTTTGCCATGTTCCGTTTGCATTCAAATGAGTTTTCCATTGGTTTACATGTGCTTTCTGAAGCCACATTTCTTGTTCCTCTTCTTCTACGCATCTCATGAGTAATCCATTCGAATCCTGGTGATACAAACTTCCCGCAATGATATGAAGGTTTTTAGTCTTCCAAAGGTCTTGGGTTCGGTTTGGTGTGATCCCATCTTTCGGTCCATGTGTAAGTTTCTGCCCATTGGGGACATACTTCCAGGTTAAATAGGTATGTATCTGGCAGATCATCAGGTACTCCTATGGGTGGTTCTCCATGGGTCATTCTTGATAAGTGATCTGCTCTTATGTGAGTATTTCCTTTCTTGACTACTACCTCAAAATCAAACTCCATTAGCAATAAAAACCATCGTACTAGTCGTCCTGTATTGCAAGGCTTGTTGACTAGGTACAGTAGGGCTTGATGATCAATGAAGAATTTGAATTTGTTTGCCAACAGGTAATGTCTGAACTTTTTGACTGCGTACACCATCCCTAGGCCTTCTCTCTCCATGGTGGTATAATTGTGTTCTGCTTGATTTAATTGTCTACTAGCATAGGCTATAGGGTGGTCTAGTTTTCCTGTATCGGCAGGTTGAGCTAAGATGCAACCAATGGCAAACTTGGAAGCATCCACATGAATATGAAATGGCTTATTCCAGTTAGGTACTCGAAGGATTGGTGCTGAACTCAATCGATTCTTTAACTCATTGAAGGCTCTCTCGCATTCCTCGGTCCAATTAAATTGAGTCAATAATGCATAGAGAGGTCTAGCAGTTATGGCGTACATATGTATAAATCTTCGATAGTATCCACAATGTCCCATAAATGCTTGAACTTCCTTAGCCGTCTTTGGTCTTGGTAAATCCAGAATTACTTTGATTTTGTCTTCATCAGTTGAGATTCCATTTTTAGAGACAATATGTCCTAATATTTTCCCTTGTCTAACCATGAAGACACATTTTTCTGGGTTAAGGCATACTCGATACTGTCGACATTTAGCAAAGATCTTTTCTAGCTCAAGGATATGTTCTGATCGTATAGCTGAATAAGTACAAAGATCATCCACATAGACCTCCATACTTTTTCTTAGGAATTCTTTGAATACATGGCACATCAATCTTTGGAAGGTGGCTGGGGCATTAGTTAGACCAAAAGGCATGACTCTAAAGGCGTATACTCCCCATTCAGTTGCGAACGCTGTTTTATGTTGGTCCTCAGGAGCAATAGCTACCTGATTATACCCTGAAAAGCCATCGAGAAAGCTATAGACTTCCTTTCCTGCCACTCTTTCCAAGAGATGATCTGTAATTGGTAATGGGTAACTATCCCTTATGGTCGCGGCGTTTACTTTCTTCAAATTGATGCACACTCTTAACTTTCCATTCTTTTTAGGTACAACCACCAAAGGTGACACCCATTCCGTGTGCTCAATCTCGTATATGAATCCAACATCTAACAATTTGTCTATCTCTTCCTTTATCTTTGCTGAATACACATCATTGTATGTATATGGTCTTTGTTTAGAAGGTTTGGCTTCGGATGTCATGGGAATTCTATGGGCACAAATAGATGGATCTACTCCTTTCAAGTCCTTATAGGTCCAGGCAAAAACATCCCGATATTCTCTTATGAGGCGTATTAACTCTTGTTCTTCCTCTATGGAGACATCTTGTCCTATGAAAGTACATCGTTCTTCTCCTTCTTCTAACGTTACTACTATCTTCTTGGTTTGTTCTTTATTGTCATATGCTATTCCCGGCTGTGCCTCTCTTTTAGGCATTTGAATAGCAATTTTTCTCTCTTCTACTTCATATTTCTTGAAGTGAGCGGGCACTTCAAACTGATCTTGTGGCTTGTTTTCTTCACCTTCTGGCTCTTCATCTAACTCCTGCTCTTCTTTCTGTGTAGGCTCCTGGTTGTTTTCATTAGCTGTGGTGCTTTTTTTTTATCTTCATCCTCAGGTTCCATTGGTTCTGGCTCCATTTCAATGCTCTCATAGTCCTCCTTCCATTCTTTCTCTATCACTTCTCCTTCTTCAGCCTCCTGAAGAACTACTACATAGAGACTAACATCATATCCTTCTTCGTCAATGCATTCATTCATGGTTATCACTTCTTCATTCATGCATACATTGAGGGTCGCTAAAATCTCCATCCAGCCATGAGGTTCAAACTCTTCATCTAAAAAGACTTAAGGCATGTAAGCTGGATCTTGTACAGACCTAGCTACACCTTGCCCTTGCTGCCATCCTTTTCTCCTATCCTCTTCCTTTTTGGCAGTTTGGCATATCCATAGATGAGTGTCCTCGTTCATCCAAGATTGGTCACTAGAACTTATGTTGTGAATTGACTGATCGTCTTCCTCCTTGTGGATTTGATTCCATTGTAAGGGAGGAACATCTTGATATGTATAAGTGTGGAGATTTATTCTCGTGGTGGTTCCTTCATCTTGAAGGTATACAACATCTTTTCCCCAATCTTGCACAACCTTTAATTGTCTCATGAAAGGTCTTCCAAGTATCATTTTGTAATTGCTCGGCCTTTCAAATTGACATATTGCTAAGGTGTGTTCAAATTCAACTCCGCATGTGATGAAAACTACTCGTTCCAATAATCCCAAGGGTCTTTCTGTGTGTCCGTCAGCCATTTGTATTTTCATACGCATTGGTCTTAAAGCTGGTTTTCCCCATTTCTCCCAGATTTCTCTAGTAGTAATGCCTACACCAGCTCCTGAATCTAAGATGGCTTTGGTTGTATAACCCCTAAAGGTAATTGGAAGGCAAGTGTTTCCTTCATCTCCCTCACTAAAATCTCCTACCTTATCCACTGGGATCTTTACTGTGTTTACTTCATCAGATATCTCTTTTTCTTTCGTTTTGATCTCCAATTGATTGGTTAATTTCTCCTTCAGATGTGGTTTAACCTTCAACAATTCTTCTAATGTTAGGGTACAAGGAATTTTGACTTTTCTAAGATGTTGTATGATGTCCGATGTTTGGACTGATGGGTTTGGTTCTTTTTTCCTTATTGAGGGGATGCAATACAATTCTGAATTATGTTCGTACTCTCCGGTGTAATTGGGCAATTCCTTTACTCCCTCATCTCCTTTGTCACTAGGATCCATCGGTAGAATTTTTTCTGAATCTAATTCAGGTATTGATTCCTCTATTTCCTCTTCCGCTTCTATCTCTTCAAAGGGTGGTTCAATTCCTTCTACTTTCTTCCATCTGTCCTCTTGGACTCTAGCCCATAAATCTTTAGGCCATTCTCCTTCCACTTTGGGAACAATGGATCCTTCCCTTGTGTCCTCAGAATGATTGCCATTAAGTGTCTTACTTACTTCAGGCTTTTCGTGGTCATGGGTGTTGATGCACTCTTGGAATTCTCTTTCAGGAATTCGGGTATTGGGTAATGGCATTGCAGGTTTTTCTAGGGTCTGTTGGGCAACTTCTATTAGTTTTTTGCAGATCTCCAACCTCTCTTTCTCTAGGTCATCTCTAGGATATTCTCTTTCGTGTTGTTCTATGGTAGGTCCTGTTCTTATTCGTGCCTTGTATGCCTGAATCCACATGGCTAATTCTTCAGGCATGGGATCTGCTAAGACCGATCCCACCTCTTCTCTTTTGTACTTTTCATTTTTGTTTTCTTTCTCATTTTTCTGTTCCTCTTTTGGATTTTGTTTGCTCTTCTCATTTTCCTTTTTCTGCAGTAACTTCTTTTCTTTTATCCTATCTCTACGGTTCCTCCATCTTTGTGTTCTTTTACTTACTACACTTTTTTCAGGCTCTTCCGAGTCTTCAACTCTCTGTGGTGTGGGTGCATTCATCTCTAGGTCAGTTTGATTGTGTTCTTTTGATTTTTCTGGGGTCTCTCTAACTTTGGCTCTTGTTATTGCCTTCAATGGTACAGTATATTCCTTATCGCTCCCTGGTGACTCGATTACTTCTATCACATTGATTTGCACGTTGGATGTAACCTTGTTGGGATTCTTGGGGCAATCTCTGAAAAGGTGTTCCTTCCCACAATCACTACAGTAGCCTTCCCAGACGCGTTGTGGTGGTGGTGGGTTTGGCAATGTGCATTCTCTGATATAGTGATCACCTCCACATCTGTAACATGGTCCTCTGGGTATAGACGGTCTGTTCATGGGTCAGGGTGGTATGGTTGCTCTAGGAGCTGTGTACATTAATGACACATAGTCCTGCTCGTATCCGTATGAACTATCTGATACTTCCATGCCATAGGCATATGGTTCATATAGTTGTCCATATTCTATCACAGAGCTTTCATAGTTGGGATATGCTCCTTGACTATGGTCGTAAGATGAGTCATAAGGTTCATTACTAGCCAAAGGTGTGGCTGGGACTATCGCTCTCTCTAGGTTTTCTTCAGGTTGAGCTATCTTGACTGGGACAACATTCTGAGGATGGGGTGGTTGTTGTCCTAGTACTGGTTGTGGTTGGGTGTATCCTTGATACGCATATGGTCGTGGCACTGGTGTCTGCTGCTGATAAGTGGGATATCTAAAGGCTTCACCTCCTTGATCTCTCTGAGGGTATCCATAAGGTCTCATGTATGGCTGTGCTGGTCTCGCTTGCCTATTGTAAGGGCAATTTTCTGTACTATGATTTGTATATTTTTGTTCTATACTGCAATATTGTAGAGGTCCTAGGACAGGGGGTCTATTATAAGCATATGCAGGTGGTGGGACTACTCCCCTAGTACACAAGTGAGAAGGATGATCACCTCCGCACTGCGTACATCTTCTGAGCATGGGCACTCTCATAGGGTTACTGGGGTAGTTCCTCTGTCCTTGAACGTTCAACTTCTTAGCTACCAAATCGGCTATTTCCTCTACATTGTTTTTAGGGATTGATGTGCTACTGGCCGAATCTTCACTTTTCAAGCTACCTTGAGGTATTTTCAGGTCTTCTGCTAGGTTGTCTTCTAGGTCTATACATTCCTTCATGCACTCTTGTAAAGTCTGAACTCTCTTTACATATACCAATGATCTCAAAGATCCGTTCAACAATCCTTCCAAAAATAATGACACCATTTTATTTTGGGTAGGTCTCTCTTCTACTGGGCATCTGTCCACATACTGCTTGAATCTTCTTGCAGCCAATCTCACTGATTTGGTAGGGGCTTGCTTAAAGCTATGGATCAATGACGAAGAATTGTTCTTAATTCCTGACTTAGTGAATTCCTCAATCATTTCTTGATAGACTTGCTCCATGTTTTGGAAATTATTAGGGTCCAATGGCTGGAACCATGCTAAGGCGGTGTCTGACAATGTAAGACCAAAGGACTCATATTGGATCAAGAAGTCTTCTACCTGTTCGGCTCTGATTACTTGTTTGAATTCAGCTATATGATTGTAAGGTTCACTCGAGCCATCATAATGATTTCTCATGCATTTAGCAACTTGGATTGGCCTTAATCTTCTTCCTGCTTCGGGTGGTCTAGGCATTACTGGGAAAATTGTTCTTCCTATGGGCATGTCTGGTCCTCTTGCTACAGGCGGTCTGACTGGAGCAGGAATTCCATGTCTTGGGTCAATAGTTGGTTGAGGTCGGTAATTAGGGTTATTTGCAGGCATTGCAAACTACACATGTGGTATGACTGGGATTTGGGTTTGTTGTGTTTGTTGTGTTTGGCCCGATTGCTGATACGAATCATTCTGTGATGTTCCAAGTGGGTTTCTTGAAGTAGTGGCTCGGTCCCTAGGGGGAAATACTGGAATATTCTGATATTTCAACTCAGCTCTTTCCGATTCTGTTAAGGTCCAATATCTTCTCTGATTCCTATCCAAATATGTGATGATGGTGGGGAAATCAGGATCTTGTAACTCATAGATGGTAACTGGATTAGGGGCAGCTTCCCATATTGAAGAATGTGCTCTAAGAAGATGCTCTATCCCATTGATCAAATACACATCCATTAGGGAGTCTTCTTGGGGAATCAGGTCTCCTCTCCATATCCTAGCTACAGTAGATCTCCCTCTAGGTGTAGTTACTTGCTCTTCATTCCCACCTCCATTTAAGTTTGAAGCATTATTTTCTTCACCATGTTCATTAATGTTTTCCGGGTGCTCCGTGACAACATATTGGATATCTCTTTTGTCCACATAAAAACCTCCTACATACTTGACTGCTGGTCTAGGCACTATATAAGCCTCTGACGCTTTCTTTAACCTGGCCACTGATCTGTTTAGACCATCCAAATAAATAGGGATCTCATTTTGGTTGGTGTTCACGTACTCCAAGGAGGTCCTGTACTCTCCCTCAATGATTGACATCATGCCAATCATGGGTACTGTGTTCTGCATATCCTCTGAAGCCATGGGAATTTCGTCCTCTGACTCACTAGAGGTCTCCGAATAATGTGAACGGCTACTTGGTTCGGCTACACTACCTACAGAAGAGATTACACTTCTTCGACTTCTTAGGGTTCTTCCGGATCTCAAGTTCATCCACTTCACAATTCTGATCAGCCCTTGCAATCCTCTAGCCTCTAGGATTCTTCACTAAAGGTCAGAATTTCTAGAAGACTTTGGCTGGGAAATGACTGAAAAAGAATTTTTTCCAGATCACGATACTTGACACCAGATTCCACGATACACGATCTCTAGCCCAAAACGATACACGATCTTTGGTAAGTATCGCGATCTCTGAGAAGCGATACATGATACTTAAGCCAAACGATACACGATCTTTGATCCAAACGATCGACGATACCTGAACAAAACGATACGCGATCTTTGGTAAGTATCGCGATCTCTGAGAAGCGATACACGATACTTAAGCCAAACGATACACGATCTTTGATCCAAACGATCGACGATACCTGAACAAAACGATACGCGATCTTTGGTAAGTATCGCGATCTCTGAGAAGCGATACACGATACTTAAGCCAAACGATACACGATCTTTGATCCAAACGATCGACGATCCCTGAACAAAACGATACGCGATCTTTGGTAAGTATCACGATCTCTGAGAAGCGATACACGATACTTAAGCCAAACGATACACGATCTTTGATCCAAACGATCGACGATCCCTGAACAAAACGATACGCGATCTTTGGTAAGTATCGTGATCACTGAGAAGCGATACACGATACTTAAGCCAAACGATACACGATCTTTGATCCAAACGATCGACGATCTCTGGCCCAAAATGATCTCTGGCCGAAACGATACACGATCGGAGGGAAATATCGCGATACTCAACCACAGGAGGTCACGATACTTGCCAAGTATCGCGATACTCGACCGCGGGAGTAAACAATACTTGACCCTTTTTCAAAATTTTTGCTAAGATTTTCCAAGTTTTGATTACACACAGATGTTTCACAAGGTCTTCTACCCTCACCTCACTCTCTGTATCAATCACAACACATCTTTTACCCCCAGAAGGTCCTAAACGATACCTAACGCAGATCGTTTTCTCCTTAACAGTTTGAATTTTGGAAAGGAGCTGAGAGAATAATATGTGAGCTCACCTTGTATCTTTTCTCAGCTCTCAACCTCTCCTAACTAGCTCTGCGACACTCTGAAAGCTCCACACTCCTTCCACGATCTCTGACAACTGCTCACGATACTCGACGATAGCTCTCCACGATACTTGCTCCAAGATACAAGTAACTTGCAAAATGATACTTTTTGGGCTTTTATACTTGGGATTTTTTTTCTACTTCAAAAGAAGAACTCAACTAAACAACAATTGAACACTACTCTAGCTACCTACTCTACTCCCTCACTCTTCCTATTCTAGGCTAACAACTCACTACACACACTCCAAGAATGAGAAGTAGCAAGTGCGGTTGAAAATGACTTACCAAAGAAGAGAAAATCACCACTCCTCCTCTTACTTCAATGCAAAAAGCTACTTACCATCACACGAATGCCTCGGTTTGATTCGTCACTCCCCGGTAACGGCGCCAAAAAGTGTGTTGACCTAAGTACCAACTTAGGGACTTGCGGAGAAAGAGACTATACCTCAATCCCCTCTCAAGTGCATATAGTGGGGATACAGGCTTTTAATTATCAATCCAAAGAGTATACAAACCTAGCCGAGTGTATGAGGACATGCAATCATGTGATGATCAGTGCAAATGAACTACTCAAAAAGTGTAAACAAGGCAAAGACTTATCCAAACAAGCTTCAACTGTTGATCATGGTGTCACGATACTTGGTGCAGCAGCCGTCAGTATTTTGGACTTTTCTCTCAGCTCCAAACTCCAAATATAGCAAATAGCATATGCGTTTCGAAGCTCTCGAGAAAATGCATCCAATGGCAGTGGTTTCACTCAATTCTGACACTCCTACTTCAAGTTATGAGCAAAATACTGAGTCACGGGAAATACCTTCCTACACTTCAGCACTTCCTACACTTCGTACACACCTTACCTACAGCAAATAAACACTTTCATGGATAGACAACACTCACCAGCACTCTTTCCAAGCAATACACATGCATACAAGCTCACAAAGAAGAAGATACAGAGTGAAGAAGACACAAATTCGAATTTCTGTGCTCTCTATTCTCACAATGGCAAAAAAGTCCTTTTACAAAGAGTCACATTTGACTTATATACTAGTGCCCTAAAAATGGTCCTTTCACACAAGAGACCGGCACTTTATTCACTAAAAGACTAATTTCCTACTATTTTACATGGGTAAGCTTCCAATCTTCTGTGGGGGTGCATCTAGAGGACTCCTCTAGTGCCTTTACAACAGAAAATATATTACAAGAGTGGTTATGATACAAAAATATGATGTCCAAATCGGAAAAATTTTGGGGCCCGTCTTTTTCTCTGCTTTGTGCTTTCTTTAGCTCTGCAACACTCTCCAAACCCTAATTACAATGGAATTCCCTCTAGGGGTTGACACGAGTTCTTCCTGTCCTCCATCATTAGGGTTTTGGGCATTATCTTCTTCCCTTTTCTCATTGATGCTCTTGAGATGTTATGTGAATACATATAGAATACCTCTCTTGTCCATGTAGAAACCCCCTACATACTTGACTGCTAGTCGAGGCACTATATCAGCATTCCGTGCTTTCTTCAATCTAGCCACGGATCTATTTAATTCATCTATGTAGATGGGTAGATCATGTTGGTTGGTGTTCATGTATTCCAAGGAGGTCATGTACTCTCCCTCAATTATAGACATTAGACCTACTATGGGTATAGACCTATGCATGTCTTCTGAGGCCATAATAGTCTCTTCCTCAGATTCACTTGAGGTTTCAGAGTATTGTGAATGTAGGGCGGGTTGTGCAACACTACCTACTGATGAAATTACACTTCTACGGCTTCCTCGGACTCTTCCCGATCTCAAGTTCATTCACCTCTTTAGGGCTCTATATGTCCTCTACTGCACCCTTTACTACTACCCAATTTGCTTCAACTTTACCCTTTAAATGGCTTGAATACTCTTTGGTCGATACCACTTCTAAGTGATACTCCTTTGACGATACGATGTCAACCATCCCATGATATGATACTTAAGTAACTGGCGATACGATACCACAATTGTCCCTGATACGATATTGACAATCTACATGATACGATATCAGAGATGGGAAACAATACGATACTGATGATACCGGTGTTACGATACTCAACAGTCAGACGATACGATACTCGATTCTCTGGCAATACGATACTACCTTGTGCACGATACAATATTGGACAGAGGGCGATACGATACAAAATTTGGGCACAATATGATAGGTCTCACTCCACGATACGATATCAAAGTTCACAATATGACACCAAAGCAACTCACGATATGATACTTACTTTATGAATGATGCGATACCAGAGGCTCAACGATATGATACCACTATTGCATTTGATACGATACCACTTTGGTCGACGATAGGATACCGCAACCAAAATGATACGATACCTGGAAATTAGCGATACTATACGACTCAGTGATTTTGATCGCGATACCACACTTTGGTGATACGATACCAGAATGGTATCACGATACCCCAAGTGGGCAACCGACAATATGATACCAAGCAAGTATCGCGATACAAGGGAATTTTGGTATCGCGATACCAAAACTCAACCAATCGTGACACTTGATTTTCTCCACACACACAAATGATTATTTTCAAAAACCAAGTTAACTTATGTGCTTCTTGTGCATTCCCCTTTCTCCCTCTGTGATCCCCATATCTCTCACATGACACTGATCACAGATAGTTTCGCACTTCTTTAGATTCACTGATGTTTATAGGTGATTAATCATAATGCTCTTATCTCCTCTAAGCTCCCTTTTAGCTGGCTTCAAAGAGATATCATTCGACCTCACTCCAACAACCGGTATCTCAAGCCCACGATACCGATCGTCTGCACTCTCCCATGATACTAGCTAACCACAAGTAATTCACAAATGACTATTTTTTGGGTTTTTAAGCCTCTCTTGGGACAAAGGTTGAAGAGTAGAAAAATGAAGAGTGCTTGAAATTTTAAACCTACTTTCCTATCCTACTCTATTTCTCTCCACTACCTACTCTAACTTCCTTCTCTAGCTCACTCTCCTAATCTAACAACTCACTACACACACTCCAAGAAAGGAGAAGTAGCAAGTGCAAATAAGTGTGACTTGCCAAAGAAGATACTTCACAACTCCTCAACTCACTTCACTACTACGAGATTTCCCCATCACACAAATGCCTCAATTTGATTCAACACTCCTCGGCAATGAAGCCAAAAAACGTGTGTACCTAAGTATCGACTTAGGGACTTCAGAAGAAGGAGCCTATACCTCTATCCTTTGCAAGTGCATATAGTGGGGATTACATGCTTTAATTATCAATCCAAGAAGTATCTTAACCTAGCCGAGTGTATGAAGACATGCATTCAAGTGTAGGTCAATGCAAAAGTGAACTAACAAAGGTGCACACAAGTGTAAACTATCTCACTCAAAGCTTTCAAGGTCGGCTATGGCGTCGCGATACCTTGTGCAGTAGCCAATAGTAAATCAAACTTTTCTCTCAGCTCTAAACTTAGAATATAGTGACTAGTGGCTTCCTTTCAAAGCTCTCGAGAAGACGCATCCAATGGTGGTATTTTCACTTGATCCTGACGTTCTTGCTTCAAGTTATGAGCAAAATACTGAGCCATGGGATTAACCTACCTACACTTGAACACTTCATACGCTCCACACACACCTTGCCAATAGTAAACAAGCACTACCATGGATAGACAACACTTAAATACACTCTTTTCAAGCATCACACATGCATGCAAGCTCACAAGCAAGAAGATACAGAGAGGAGTCAACACAAATTCGAAATCCTGTGCTCTTGATTCTCACAATGGCAAAAAGTCTTTACAAAGAGTCACAAAATGACTTATATACTTGTGCCCTAAAAAATGGTCCTTTCACACAAGAGATTAGCACTTTATTGACTAAAAGACTGATTTCCTACTAGTTTACAAGGGTAATGATACAGATATCTATGGATATGGATCTAGAGGACTTCTCTAGTGCATTTACATCGGAATATATTACAAAGTGACTATGTTACAAAAATGAAGTGTCCAAATCAAAAAATTTTGGGGCCCTTCTTTTTCTCTCCATCTCTGCTCTTTTGTGCTCTGCAACGCTGGTCTAAATAAATATAAAATTGTCACCTGTTTCTAGAGATAATTTTCCTCAATGATCAAGGAATGAAAGTGTTTGCGAATGAGAGCTTCTAATTCCTAAGTAGCATCGGTGAGTGGACGATTGGTCCTCGTAAATACTCTAGTATGGAGTGGCTCCATAACTTCCATTCCCTCTTGTCAAGAACACAAAATAGTGTTGATATATTTAGGTAGTGATGTGTGTGAACACTCTAGGACTGCGGGGGCACTTTTTTCCCTCTTTAGGAGGTTTTTTTCCCCCGGCTTGTATATACGCCTATTGCCCTAATGGGCTACTTATCTTTGCACATTCTCTAGTAATACATTCAGTCTTGTGTGTTGTGCTCTAAGCTTCTTCTTCTTCCTTGTGCTGTTCGCGTGCTTCCGCAGACGTCCAACTCCAACAATTGGTATCAGAGCAGGTCGTCACTTCTTCTAGGGCGCCGTCGACACTCCTCCGTTTGCAATCTCAGATTTGCACGAAATTTGGTGAGCATACTCAGGGTGTTTCCGAGAGCAAAACTGCTTTGCTTTGTGGTGCCAAAATCGCGATCTGAGCTCGTTTCGGCCTCCGAACGCACTATCGCAGCGCTTGTGCAGGCTATTTCGTCCTTTTGTGCCAAAGGTATATACCAATTTCTGTTCGCCAGTTTAAGCGTCTCGAAGTCTGCTACAGGTCTAGCAGAACTCGTTTGGGCAGTTCCGTTCAACTTTTTTAGATACAGTCAATTTTCTGCATCAAGGTATTTTAGTCATCGGCCATGGCTGAAAGCAGTGATGTATTCCGTATGTTGGCTGTTGAGGATAAATTGGATGGTACCAACTACCCATTATGGGCTTATATGATGCGACATGTACTGGTTGCAAAAGGATTGTGGAACATTGTGCAGGGTGTTGAAAGACGTCCTGTTACACCTGTAACGACAGGTACTACAAATACAGGTGTTGGAGCTGATGAAGATGGTGTCGAAGATGATATTCCGCAGATTCCTGTTCGTGCTGCTGTTTCTGTTGCACCTACTGCAGAGCAGATTCGTTGGGATGGCAGAGATGCCCAGGCACATGCATTGATAGCTTTGTCTGTCAAACGTGCCATTATTCCTCACATTCGCTCTTGCAGAACAGCAAAGGATGCTTGGGATACACTTACCACTTTGTACCAGGCTAGGAATGAGGCTCGTGTTGCTTACCTCCGAAAATAGTTGGAGAGTGAGCACATGAATGAAGGTGATTCTATGGACAGTTTTCTTACAAAGATCAAAGACCTGAAGGAACAATTGATTTCTGCTGATGAGGTTATACCAGATAGCTCACTTGTGCAGACCGTTCTGAATGGTCTTCCTGATTCATATCAGAGTTTTGCCTCTACTCTTCGGTTGATGATGAAAGGCAATCCGAATGCCTTGTCATTTGAGAATTAGTCTCTGTTCTATTGCAGGAAGATCAGTCTAGGCAGAACAGGTCCATTATGCGTGTTGCAGATCAAGCTTTCCTGGCTAGTCAGAAAGGCAAAGGAAAATGGAGCTCTTCTACTAGTAAGCAGAAATCTGCAAATGCTGCACATTCAAAGAACCAAGACAAAGATGAGAAAAAATCAGAAAAGCAGAAATTGTTTTGTAAGTACTGTAAAGGCAATGATCATATCATAAAGAACTGTCCAAAACTGGCTGCTAAAGAGGCAAAGAAGAAAGAGGCTGGAATGGTTGTTGCAGAGGCCTCTACACCAAAAACAGAGTCTGCAAATCTTGTGCAGGAAGAAGAATGGGCGTTTACTACTGTCTGCAGTTTTGACCCATCTTCTCCTGATCAGTGCATGTCTGCAGTAGACTCAGATGTTTGGTACTTTGACAGTGGGGCGACCAAACATATTACCTCGCAGCGCAGTTTCTTCTCTTCACTTGAGCCTGCTCCTACAGGGAATACTGTCACATGCGCCAATAACTCCTCTTATCCTGTTATGGGAGTTGGTAAGATCACTCTGACTACTGCTGATGGTAGTTCTTTCACTTTGTCAGATGCTTTATTTGTGCCAGGGATCAAAAAGAATCTGTTATCAGTTTCTGCATTAGCCAAGATTGGCTTGGTTGTGAAATTTGTTGATGACAGGTGTACAGTCCATGATCTCTCAAATGGCGATGTGATTATTGCTTCTGGCATTCTATGTCGTGGGCTGTATAAGCTCATAGACTATGAAAGATCTGTGAATGATTCGGCATGTGCAGTTCATGATTCTCAGGCTATGTCAGATGCAAAGCTTTGGCATGCACGCTTTGGTCATCTGAATTTTGCTAGTTTGTTACGCCTGCAGAAATCTGAAATGGTGTCCTCTTTGCCCAAACTTGAGGCACCTGGAAAACATGTTTGTGAAGGCTGTATTTTGGGCAAAATGTAGCGTTCTTCCTTTCCAAAAGATGGTTCAGTTCGGGCTACGCAGAAATTGCAGCTTGTACATAGTGATGTCTGTGGTCCTATGCAGACACCCTCTTTTGGAAATTACCTTTACTTCGTGACTTTCATTGATGATTTTTCCAAGCATGCATGGGTATATCCACTCAAAGCAAAGTCCGAAGTGTTCATGTGCTTCAAACAGTTTTTGGTTTTAGCTGAAAATCTGTCAGCATGTAAAATGGGCACCCTCCGTTCTGATCGAGGGGGGGAATATATGTCTTCAGATTTTAATGCATTTCTGGCTGAACGTGGGATAAAACACCAGTGTACAGTGCCGTATACACCTCAACAGAATGGAGTTGCTGAACGAAAGAACAGGTCACTCATGGAGATGGCGAGGTGCATGGTCAAAAGTCAGGCTTTACCACATAGTTTCTGGCTTGAGGCTGTCATGTGTGCAGCATATGTACTGAACAGGTGTCCCACTAAAGCGTTGCAGTCTATCACTCCATATGAGGCTTGGCATGACCGCAAGCCATCTGTTGCTCATCTGCGTGTTTTTGGTTGTTTGGCATATGCATTAGTGCCTGAACAACATCGCAGAAAATTGGATGATAAGGCAGTAAAATGTATTTTTGTTGGGTACAGTTCTGAAAGTAAAGGCTATCGTCTGTATCATCCACAGACTAAACGCATTCTGGTTAGCCGTGATGTTGTCTTTGTGGAAGATGCTATTCAGCCATTGCTTTCATGTACTAAGGAGACATCTGTTAGCTCCAAAGACATGTATGATACTTTGATGCCTCTTTTTACAGGTGGACAGGCTAGTGCTGGTCCTAATGAGGCAACTTCTCAGCCTTTGCAGGTTTCATATGATGATGCAGATCATTCCATTTTTTATGCAGATTTACATGATGCACTTGTTGATGAGAGAGCTGATATTGAGCAGGCAAAAACTATGCCAAAATGGCTGGTGCAGACTTTGCATGACAGCAAATTAGACGCACCTTTGTCATATCGTACTCGTTCAGGCTCTCATAGTGCCTCCTTTGCATCAGATTGCTATGCTATGGCTGCATCTAGTCTCTGTGATGAGAATGAGCCTGTTTCTTTTGATGAAGCACAAAATTCAGAAAATTGGATGGCTGCTATGCAATCTGAATATGATGCTATAATGAAGAATGGTACATGGTCTTTATGTGACTTGCCTCCTGGCAAGAAGGCCATTGGCACTAAGTGGGTATACAAGCTGAAGCGTAAACCTGATGGTACAGTTGACAGGTATAAGGCTAGGCTTGTTGCAAAGGGTTATGCGCAGGAAAGAGGCATTGATTTTGATGAGACCTTTGCACCTACATGCCGTATGACTACTGTTCGGAGCATTTGTGCACTTGCAGCCCATCATGGTTGGAATGTACATCAGTTGGACATTAAAACAGCATTTCTGAATGGTGACTTGCATGAAGAAGTGTATGTTTTTCAGCCCCGTGGCTTTGTGCAGAAAGGGCATGAAAACCAGGTGTGCACGTTAAAGAAGGCGTTATATGGTTTAAAGCAAGCACCACGTGCTTGGTATGAGAAGATACATGCCTATCTGATTGCACATGGTTTTGAGAACAGTCCAACTAAAAGCACCTTATATGTTAAACGTGCTAATGATGTGCTTCTGATCATTGTTGTCTATGTTGATGACATGCTGCTCACTGGTCCTATTGAGACACATATTGCTGATTTTAAGGCTGATTTGCATGCCTCATTTGAGATGTCTGATTTGGGGCATTTGCATCACTATTTGGGCATTCAGTTTATGCACGTTGATGGTGGAATGGCTTTGTGTCAAACGAAATATATTGACACATTATTGCAGCGTTTTGGCCTTGAAGACTGTAAGCCTATTGCCACTCCTATGGAGACAGGTTTACGATTGAGTCTTCATGATGCTGGAGATGCATTTGATGCTGTTCTCTATCAGCAGGCTGTTGGATGCTTGATTTACTTATGCATTACTCGGCCAGATATTCAGTTTGCTATCTCACAGATGAGCAGGTTTATGCATTGCCCAGGAGTCACGCATTGGAAAGCGGTTAAGCGCATCTTTCGCTACTTGAGTGGTACTCGGCTACTTGGGTTGTTTTATCCCAAGGGGGGATCACTACCGCCAGATTTGCATGCTTTTTCTGACTCAGATTGCGCTGGTTGCTATGACACTCGTGTGTCCACCAGTGGTTTTTGCTTCATGCTTGGTAGCTCATGTATATCTTGGTTGAGCAAGAAGCAGCCTACTGTGGCCACTTCCAGTTGTGAGGCTGAGTATAGGGCAGCTTTCACAGCGACTGTTGAGTGTGTGTGGCTCAGACGCCTTATGGCTGATTTGGGTGTTGGCCAGTCTTCTGCCACCACCATCTTCACTGACAGTCAGAGCGCATTGGCAGTTGCGAGGAACCCTGTGTTCCATGCTCGCACTAAGCACATTGAGGTGCATTATCACTATGTCAGGGAGAGGTTCTCTGCTGGGGAGATCAGCTTGGCATATGTTCCCACGCAGGAGAACATTGCAGACCTTTTCACGAAGGCTCTGCCTAGGGAGAAGTTTGAAGCTTTCCGCAAAGCTTTGGGCTTACTTCCTTTTGTGGAGTGATTTCCACATAGTTTGGCACTTCCTTATACATGAGTGCCAGCTCCTTGTTCACCGCATCACTCCCAGGGGGGATTTGTTGATATATTTAGGTAGTGATGTGTGTGAACACTTTAGGACTGCCGGGGCACTTTTTTCCCTCTTTAGGAGGTTTTTTTCCCCCGGCTTGTATATACGCCTATTGCCCTAATGGGCTACTTATCTTTGCACATTATCTAGTAATACATTCAGTCTTGTGTGTTGTGCTCTAAGCTTCTTCTTCTTCCTTGTGCTGTTCGCGTGCTTCCGCAGACGTCCAACTCCAACAAATAGAACATCTAACTAAGATGTTTTAACTCCTAAAGCAACTAAACCATCCACACAATCCTCATCTCGATAAATGTATGTTCTAAGCTTACTAAAATGAAAAAATGGGTGAACTTTGCAATCATCTCCCAATTGAATTTGTATGCCACATCACTAATATTCTTGATTACTATCCAAGGTCCACAAAATCTAGGGGATAAGTTGGGTTTCCGACCCATCAGTGACGAACAAAGTGGAACTTATTTAAAACATATGATTGCCTCTTGAAACATTCATGGTGTGTGATGTTGATCTACAAATGCTTTCATTCTCTTAGTAGCTTGTTGAGGATTAAATTGAGATATTTTCAAGTTATCTTGCATATCTGTAAGGAAACTCTAAAGCACTCAAAGATTTCTTGGTTTGCAACAAATATGTCAATGGCAAAGCTATGTGTGAGTAGCTCACAATGAATTTCCTATAGAAGCCCAATATTCCTAAGAATGATGGCAATTGGTGCTCATTCTTAGGAATCGCCAATTAAGGATCATATAAACGTTTTGTGGATCCATTCTAATTCCATGTGCAAATATTATATGTCCTAATTATTCAAGATGAGATAAACATAGCTCTATCTTCTTTGGGTTGACATACAAATTATTATCATCTAATGTTTGAAAAAGCCATTTTTAAGTGACATTCATGTCCTTTTGAATGTTATTGTAAATCAGGAGCTCATTCATTGGCCAGGTAGCCATGTCAAATGAATCTGCAAGAGGAGGATGAAGTACATTGTACGATCGAGGAGTATCTTGACAAAGAACTTATCAGATCAAGCTATTCACCTTTTGCAGCCCTAGTGCTTTTGGTTTGCAAAATGGATGGATTGTTTAGGATGTGTATAGACTATAGAGAATTAAATAAATTTATAATAAAGCATATATATATATATATATATATATATATATATATATATATATATATATATATATATATATATATATATATATATATATGATGCCTTGCATTGAAAATATTCTAGATGCACTAGGAGGTGCTATTCTATATAGCAAAATAGACTTAAAAAGTGATTATCATCATATCAGAGTTCATGATGATGTACATAAAACAACTTTTCATGCTAGATTTGGTCATTATGAGTATCTTGTAATGCCTTTTGGCTTAACTAATGATCTAGCTACTTTTATGATGCTCATGAATGATATTATTTGTCCTTTTATTGGTTAGCTGGTGGTTGACTTTGTGGGAATCGAACTCATTATTGGAGATAGACGTCTGTGGAAGCACGCAAACAGCACAAGGAAGAAGAAGAAGCTTGGAGCACAACACACAATAGTGAATGTATTACTAGAGAATGTACAAAGATAATTAACCCATTAAGGAAATAGGTGTATATACAAGCGGGGGGGAAAAAACCTCCTAAAGAGGGAAAAAAGTATCCCGACGGTCCTAGTGTGTTCACACACATCACTACCAAAATATATCAACAAATCCCCCCTGGGAGTGATGCGGTGAACAAGGAGCTGGCACTCATGTATAAGGAAGTGCCTATGTGGCAATTACTCTAAAAAGGGAAGTAAGCCCAAAGCTTTGCGGAAAGCTTCAAACTTCTCCCTAGGCAGAGCCTTCATGAAAAGGACTGCAATGTTCTCCTGTATGGGCACATGTTGAGACAAGGGGAACAACAAACCCTAACCACCTCACATGGAAGTGAGAGGTTTCTCCAAGTTGGGGCAAAGAATGAGAGGAGAGGTTCACCCACGCTCATGGAGCAATGGCAACAATGGCCAACGTCACAAGGAGCAAAGGGGAACATCCTCCCAACCCTGCACACACACATGCAAATCCATACACCAAGACCAACGCCATTGCACACTAGGAGGCAAGAGAGTAACAAATGACACCTTCTTCCATTAACAAAATGGAAGCCAAGGCCATGGCCAAGGGACCTCCCTTTTTACAAATGAGGCTCTTCTTTATATAGAGAAGAAGAGAGGCATATGTGAATAAAACATGTGGTCAAAAGACCACGTGCTAAATCAAAAAGAGGATCTTCATATGATTGTGGGATTTCAAAAAGGTAACAACCTAGAGAGAGGGAGGGAAGTTTGCGCACGTATACAAAATGTGCTCCCATTTATGAATACCCAAAAGGAAGGTTTTTATAAAAAGAAGTGCACTAAAGTTTAAGAAGGGGTTTTTATGTGACTTCCTAAGTAAATAAAAGAAAAGGATATTATTTTGTTCTAGGGAGGGTTCCCATGCACAATTGTGGGTATGTGCATACCCTACAACCCAACAACACATGCCAAGCTGATCTCCTCAGCAGAGAATCTCTCCCTGACATAGTGATAATGCACCTCAATGTGCTTAGTGTGAGCATGGAACACAGGGTTCCTCGCAACTGCCAATGCGCTCTGACTGTCAATGAAGATGGTGGTGGAAGAATTCTGACCAACACCCAAATCAGCCATAAGGCATCTGAGCCACACACACTCCAGTCGCTTGCAACTAGTAGTTAAGAAGGTCAAAATCATATCATAGTAAGAATCAACTATATCCCAAGTAACGAGGGAGACACTGGGCTATGTTTGGTAGATTGCAGGGGAGGAATTGTCTACTCTCATAGGAGCTTCACCTTGAATCAAGTCTGGAAAGAAGCTCTACTAATGCATGGGAAGAACCTGGCTGATCGATAACATCATAATCGAATTCTTGGAGAAGCAAGACCCATTGAGCTAATTGACCACCCAAATTCTATTGGCATACTAAGCATGTCAAATGGTCAACATGAAAAGTGAATTTTTGTCCTAAAAGATAGTACTAAACCTTCATGAGAGTAAATAAGCCCCAAACGCTCTCTTTTAGTGACTGAGTCATTCCACTCTGCAAATGCTAGCCATCAGCTAGTATAATAGATCAGACGATACCATTTATCCTTCGATTGCATTAAAACACTAGCAATGGTGATATCAGATGCATTGACCAAAACATGAAAAGGTAAATCCCACTATGGTTCTTGGAGGATGGGTGCTTCAGTCAGTAATTGCTTCAAACAAAGGGAACTGGTTTGACATTCTTCAATCGAGTGAAACTCTCAAGGATCTATCGGGGTTAAGGAGGTGAGGGGAATTGTAAGATGAGTGAGATAGCAAAGTTGTGGGCCATGCCAACAGACTTGGCCAAGGAAACAAAGGACATTGTTTTGGGATTTCAAGGGTGGAGCAACAAGAATAGCTTGTACTTTATTAGGATTGACATGTATACCTTGACTAGAGATAACATGGCCCAACAATTTTCCACAAGAAACTACAAAGATGGATTTGGTATGGTTAAGGCTTAATCTATATTCTTTACATTTCTCTACATTTGAGGAAGCATAATCATAAATGCTACAAATGATCCACCTTGTCATCAGATACCAAAAAATCATCCATAAACACTTTCATGAAGTTTGTCACGTATGGAGAGGAGATATTTTGTATACAATGTTGGAAGGTACTAAGTGCGTTTCTCAAACCAAACCACATGTAATACAAGCATAAACTCCCAAATTGGTAATTAAATTTGTTTTAGGGACATCCTCTTTGGCCATATGAACTTGGTTTACTTGCTATACACATCAAGGAAAGAGTAAATTTCTTCATCAAGAAAACTCTCTAAAAATGGTAGTAGGAAGGCATCTAGAATAGTAACTCCATTTAATTTAGGGTAGTGCACATAGATTTCAAGTTGTTTATTTTTCTTCAATACAATAACAATAGGTGATATCCAATCTACATTTTCAATTTGAACAATAAAACCTACTCAGAGTAGTCGATCAATCTTCTCCTTAACTTGTTTGGCCTAATTAGGATTCATTCGATATCTTTGTTGCTTCTTCAAGTAAACATCCAATTTGAGTACCACTCGTTGATAGATTCTTAAATCTAATCCCCTCATATCTTTATAATCCCAAGAAAATACATTGGTGAATTCAATCAAAAGTGAAATTAAGTCACAACGGAAGGATTCTTGTAGATTAGCCTTAATCTTGACAAGTCGAGGGTTGGTGTCTCACTGAGATGAAAAGTGATCAATTGATCCTCAAGTACATACGATTAGTGGCTTTGGTGATGTTGCACTCTTGTAAACAATTTTTGATGCAATTTAGATAGGTCCACTATACCCTCAAGACATTCTCTAGCCTCATGAGCACTCGGTTGGACTGCACAAGATGCTAGAGACCTTTGGTCTAGCACATGTTGCAAGTCAACTGTTCTTAACAATAATAAATCTTGATTGGTGAAAGAAGGGCTGTTTATTCATAATCAAAAAATCCATCCAACATATGAATAGGCTTTCCCATATAAGTGTGAGTTTGTATCTCACAAGGCATAAATTCATCGAGCGGGAAATTTTATTTTTGATGATTACATTTGAAAATAAGTTCATAAGAAGACCAATCCTGTAAGCCTTTGGCTTGTTTCAGCCAAGGTCTTCCAAATAGTAAGTTATAGTACAAACTCAATTTAGGTAGGTCGAGAACAACAAAGGTCATATGGAATACTGATCCTTGAAGTGTAATCAAAATATTTTGAACCAATACTACTAGGTGCACTTGGGATTGATCAACCATATGGACAAAAATTTTGACTAGTTTGATATGATTCTGCCCTAGTTTCTTGCACACTGCTACACTAACTATGTTGACTCCTGACCCGCCATGAATTAAGAACTAGGAAATTTGATGATTTTTATACCACACTGTAATTAACGATTCACATGGTCCATCCTTGTGTCTAGTTTTGGGTGAATCGTTGCGATAGTTGGTAATGAAACTATTTTGACTCCTACATATTGTTGAAATAGTTGTTGGATACTAGGGACTAGTGTTAATAGCTAACCTAATAGTAGGGTGATAGATTCTCGGGATAAGATGTCCCATGCCATAGTATATGTAGGTTCTTCTAGTGGCATGTTTTGTTGAGATGTCAATTCTAGTATCTTTGGCTACTATCCATTGTTGTTCTTTGAAGCCTGTTTCAAATGCTTTTGCGATTGGTTGCAACATTTTCCCTGATCATGTTTGTAGAGTGGCAGCTTGTGCTTCAGCAGGTGTAATAAGGACCATATTCATCATAGGATTTAGTTTATCTTTCTTTCATTTATTGTTATTCTTGTGCATCTTTGTAGTGTCATCTAATATGACCCATTTCTTTGCAAAAGTGAAAACACATCTATAGTCCTCAAGTAGTGGCATTTGCAAGTCCTTGATTCCATCGTGATGAATTATAATTTCCATGCATTTGCATTAAAAAATGGGGATATGCCAGGTATGATGTGTTAAGGAGATGGGGTGGAACATAACTAGCAAAGGACTCTCTTGGTTCCTATATAATTGCATTCACTACTAGTCGGTTTTGGGTTTTAGAATTATATGGGCAAGTATCTGTAGAATGACTAGTACTTTCATAGTTGGCACAATCCACTTGATTCAGGGCAAATTAGTGGCAACATGGCCTCGATTCTTGCCTTTAATGCAAAATACTTGTTTCAAAGCTTCGTCTAATTTATTCTTTCTAGTTCACATCCTGTCTAGGTCTTTGACAAAACCTCCAATTTCGTGGTCCAATTGTAAAGGCATTTCTATAAAAGCATCCAAAGTCATTCTGTCAATGCATCTAATGATCATGATTTGGCATGATTGGGGGTTTAATCCATTGATAAGCCACTACATAATGACATATGTGGGTAGAGCTGCATTGGCTGTAGGCAATTCTTTAACCAAAATCTTTGTAAAAAGGAGTCATGAACTACATTGTATTGTTGAAAATGATTGAAATGAAATTCTCTCAACCATTTTGCTACTTCATTCACTAGGGTTTACTGAAATAATTGGGCCATTATCATCTAGATTATCCAATACACTATAGTTAATCTCAAAAGCACAGACGTGCATTTGGATCATCATCGAGGAACCTGCCAAATCGAGGAAGTTCATTTCGACTGAGTACTATCTCCTTTGGAATCATTGTAGATCCACCATAGGCCTAGGGCTAAATTCTTCTACTACGTTAACTACTTCTTCACAATTTCAACTTGTGGATGATACTTGTCCTGCAATTTGTACTCCTTTCCTTGGAAATTTTGATTGCAAATGTTGAATGGATTCTGGTTCACTGGACAGAAGTACTTTTTGTTGCTCCAAAACCTTAGAAAAGATGTAGTGTTTCATCTTTCTATTGGTTTCATCCACCCTTCACTCATACATGCAGGTTTTGGAAGAGGATTGTCTATACTTTTTGAGATATCCATAACTATCTCTTGTCAAAATTCTGTCTGAATTGTTTGATTATCTTTCTTCTTTTCTTGATTAGTCACTATTTTGAAGCCAGCCAAACTTTCACCAAACCCCAAAATTTTATCACAAGAGACCGAAGAACTTTTTAATATAGCCTATAGATCGAAAAACAAAAATGTGTTCATTCGAGGACTTCCTTGCTTGATTCCCGATGACTCATTGCAGCTTTCTTATTTGGTATTGTGGCTCCTTCTGTCATGCCACACACTGCACCTAATGCACTATTCACTCATATAGTATGCTTATCACTTTTGTACTTCAAGTACCTTTCACCAGACCTCATTACTAGCATGTAGATTGCAAAACACACTCCTCAGTAGAATGGCCAATTTTATCCTCGCTTCCTTCTATTCCGATTAAGGATAAGAGTAGGCCGACTAAGGGTTCCTAGGTGGGAGAATTAAGATTACTCTAAATCTCTAGTTTCTCTAATTCCTTATACTTCCATATTCTGGTAGATTGATTACTATACCAATTAGCCTTATACTTGTACATATTCTATGCTGCAATTTAGAATTATACAAAGTATGCCAAACACTATGCTGCACAATTCATCATCAAAATTTCAGTATTGAATACAACACCGATAGATTAACATAAAGTTCAAGTACCTGAACAATAACCAAATTTCTCTCTGCTTTTCTTTCATTACACAGACTTTGTAATAACATAGATAATTGAACACCAAACTATGCCTATTTTCAATAGTTAGTATCATATAGACTAGACAGACAAGCGAATTTGTGAGAATCTACTCAAAACATGTGTTTGCAGCACCACTCGCGAATAGTCTGGTGGAGTCTCGATCGTTCATTACACAGTAGGCCAAGGAAAACTATTTCATTCATAAACAAAGGGTCACATCGTACAATCCTGCCTTTTCAGTCATGACTGTTCACCAAATTACATAAATAGGCCAAAATATTAGGACACCAAACATTACAAGGAGTTATCCTTGGCAAACTAACACACACATGATGAGTTGAATGCATCTAGAGTATGCATAATAGGGCCACACTACAAAAGCCTGGCATTCAACACATGTCTTCTCTAAGTATGTTTAGAGGTGCACATTTCCTCCAAAAGGAATCGATCTTCACATGTACTATAGTAGTATAGTTTTCTTACCAGCACTAACTATTTATAACACTTCATTATTATTAAGTTATTTATTTTCTTTATCAAGAAAATCAGAAAAAAATAGATCTAAGACTTAGGGAAGCACAAGATGATGATATATCAATGCAAGAAGGCAATAACTTGATAGACGGACAAACAATGAATGAGAACTATGAAAGTCGCGCATCATTAGTTTTCATACTTTCTCATGTTGATGCCTTTTCAATGATCTAAGTGTAGATGACTACTAAAAGCACATAAGAGATGCCTCAAATGGGTTAACTTCCATTGATGTGCAACAAAGGCATGAGGCCATTGGCTTTGAGATGATCAAGTAGCTGGCAAACACCTGATTCTAGTCAATATTCCAATGATGGACCAATACCATCATTTCATAGTTGTGAGCCAAAACTTCCATATCATTCATAACATGCCTACAATTCATGACATATGGCAAAAAGAAGGAATCGACACATACCTCATGTTAGACATTTATAAGCTAGACTTTGAAAGATGCACATGTTGCATCCAGCTATGGATAAACCTTTTGTACCAAAAGCTAAGGTCACAGATTTACATGGATGACTATGGACAATTTAATTTCTACATGTTGCATCCAGCTATGATAAACCTTTTGTACCAAAAGCTAAGGTCACAGATTTACATGGATGACTATGGAAAATTTAATTTCTACATGATCTTATGAAAGATGCCTTCGGATGGACGAAAGATGGTATGGTAGACTTTGTGACACAATTGTGAAGACATCTTGCCATAATGCAATAACTTCTAAAAATTCATGTTTCCTTCTTCTTACTTGTGTATTTTCTTCTTCGTGAGCTTGTGTGTGTATGTGTGTTCAAGGCATGAAATGTATGCTTGGATGTGTTGCCTACCCCTTCCCCACCTTTTTCCATTGTTATCTTGTGTGTGTGTGTGAAGCGTAGGGAGTCATTATGTGTAGGTTGGTGATTCATTACTTTTAGTTTTCATGTGTAACTTGGTGTAGAGAATTCAAATCTGTCTCAAACCACTTCGAGTAGATGTGTCGCACTGATAGATTTGAAAGAACCCACTATTGACCACAGTCAGGTATCCGAGCTAAGAGAAATTGTGGATTTTGTGTCTGCCACTACACCAAGAATCATGACACACACCCACATGTAGAAGGTGTTGTATGAGGTAGAAATCCACTTGTGAATGAACTAATTGACCTATTTGCACATCAAACATAATTGGAGCACATGTTTCAATGCACTTTATTGAGCCATACTCTCGATTTGATAATTTCATGTGTGTGTATCAAGCCACCACTATGAGCACTTGTTGGATGTGTGAAAGCTAGGTAGCTTTACTTGTCACTTGTGCATGGACCTTGTGAGGAAAGGGTTTCCTAATCAATTTGGGGCAGAGGCATTCAACACTGTTGTCTACATCTTGAACCGAAGCTACACCAAGGCACTTGATTGAAAGACTCCAAAAGAAGCCTACATTGGTAAAAAGCCTTTTGTTTCCCATTTCAAAGTATTTGGAACTGAATGTTATGTACATGTTCAGATAGGGAGAGAAAAAAGCTTCAATCAAAAAGCATCAAATGTATCTTCCTAGGATGCAACAAAAATAAGAAGGCTTATAAGCTATATGACCCTCAGGCTAAGAAGAGTCATGATGTGGTGATTAAGGAGGAGCAGCCACATGCAGTGGAGGAGGAAAAGAGAGCTTCCACTTTATCATCAAGAAAAGGGGCTACCCACTATGAACCTGGCCCAAGAGCTATCGCTTCTACACAAGAGAAGGAAGCATCATCTTCAGATGATAAGTTTCAAAGTCACCAACCTGTCATCACCCAAGTGGAAAAGCCTTTGCAACAATGGGTAACACAACTCTATGATTCTGCAAACCCCCTCCCATAGTCACTAGAATAGGTTGCAGATGGACCAAGGCGATCATAGAGAATAGAGAAGAGGGAGGGGCAAGTGCCCATATTGTAAACACAGCCCTGATGGCTAATCTCTTTCAAGAACAAGCAAAGGAACCAAGCAATGTGGAAGAGACACTCCACAATCCGAATTGGAGGGCTGCCATGCAAACAGAATACAACAATATCATGAAGAATGAAACTTGGGAGCTAGTGGATCAGCCCCCTAAGCATAAATTCATTGGCACCAAGTGGGTTTGGAAGCTAAAGTACAAGGCTAATAGTACTCTAGAAAAGTACAAAGCAAGACTTGTTGCACATGGTTACTCACAAGTTGAAGGCATTGACTTTTGTGAATCATTTGCTCGGATTGTAAGGATGACTACTATCCGAGTAGTACTAGGTGTGGCTACACATAAGCATTGGCCAATCTATCACATGGATGTCAAATCAATGTCCGTGAATGGAGACCTCAAGGACGAGGTATATGCAGCTCAACCACCTAGGTTTGAGGCTCCCCATTCAGAGAACAAGGTGTGTAAGCTGAAGAAGGCATTCTATGGACTGGAACAAGCCCTTAGAGCATGGTACCAATGGATAGATAAATATCTCTTGGATCTAGGTTTCAAAAGATGTGCTTTTGATGCTAACTTGAATGTTCTAAAGAAAGGAGGGAAGACAATTGTGCTTGTAATCTATGTAGATGACCTTGTGATTATAGGAAATGATGGTGCTCTTCTTCAACAACTAAAGATTGGAAGCTTTTCATCTCTCAAAAAAGTATGCAAGATAGATATTGAAGGCATTCCACATGGAGGATTGCAAGGAAATTTATACACCTATGGAGGTCAACACAAAATTATCTATTGTAGATACTTCACCTCTAGTAAATATTAGAAGATGGATATATTGATACAAAAAATCAATTTTTGGATATTGCTTTTCTCGAGGATCAAGGATTTTCACTTGGATCAATAAGAAGCAATCGATTGTAGCATTATCTTCTACTGAAGCTGAGTACAAAGTTGCATGTGTTGTAGTATGTGAAGCAGTTTGGTTGAGGAGGATCCTATGGCACATAGGAATATAAGGACAGAAGGCTATAAAGTTGAAGTGTGACAACCAAAGTTGCATGGCCATCGCCAAGGATCTTGTTTTCCATGCATGTACCAAACACATAGAAATCAGTATCACTATGTACGTGAGTTGATTGAGGATGGGGTCATGGAGATAAGCTATTGTCCAATTGAAGAAAATGGAGCAGACATCTTCACCAAGGATCTTGGGAGAGAGCAACTTCATCGACACTTTCCAAAGCTTGGGATTGGACCAAGGAGATAATTCATTGCAGGGTGCACATTGAGGTGGGGTGTTAGATATGCTCAATACTCCACCCTCAAGTCACCACAAATGATCCATGGTGCTCTAAGTTGTAAGGCCCCCATTATGAGGAGAAGCGATTATGAGAGCTCGGACATTTGTGGAACCCTAACTTCTAAGTTAGATGAGCTCTGTGTGTGACCGTTGATGGTTATAGATGATCTTTGTGAGCCTAGCCATTATATTAGGTAGAGCTTTGCTTTTATTAACATAAATTGCAGTCTATATTGATCCGTATCCCAACCACTACTTTTACTAAGTGTTTGTAAAAACAAAACCCTCTTCATAGGTTTATTTATAAACTCTATAGAATATAATTGGATTATTGGTATCCAAACATATTTGAAATGTCCATGCCCTTTCATGCCCTCATGAACCTTTAGTTGTTATATCAAAATACCAAAACACATTAATAACTTAATACATTAACACTCCAACAACTCCTTTTTCAACATATTTCATAATTGATAACGTGCCCCTCTATTGAAAAAGCAACTTACCTTAGTTGATAAAATAAAATAGACATTGATAGACAGTCACATGTCCCATCACTGAACAATATAGGCATGTGCCATGTAAAAAAATGCATGCATGGACATGTTCATGGAGGAGTTAAATTATTAAGATTATTTAGGGGGTGCTAACATAGTCTCTAAGTAAGTCAATAAACAAACATACATTTCTAACTATTCAAAATGGTTTTTTTTTTTCAATCATTCATGGTCTAGAATATGCTCTAAATATTCTAATTTATTTTGGGAAGTGTGGCTGAAGTATGCTCCTACATACTAAATCCTATGTGTAAATGGATCAAATGTAAAGAACTAGGGGACAAAAAAAAAGAAAAAACAAAAATGAAACTTTGATAATCAAAGAAAATTAGACTAGTGAAAAGGCTATTGTCGCTGATGTGGTTGCTACAAACAGATCATTTTGATAATCGATTGGTACTCTTTCTTTGCATCATGAGCAAAAGAAATAGGTTCATGAAGCATTTTTGGTTGGCATGAGTGAAGCTTAGCTTGAATCTCCTTCTCTAAACTGTCATCATGTTTCTTCTTCATGGCATCTTCAAAAACATCTTCAAGGAGGTGGAGAAATACTAGGCATTGCCAAAACCATTTCATATAGGTTATAAAGGTATCACCTTCCTTCCAGGTAAATGCAGTCCAAAAATGTCGAACTCCATGTAGGTGGAGCTATAGGGGAAGAAAAGACTCCATAAAGTTTTCTTGGAAACCCTTCCATGTGGTTGGATGATTTGCACTATGACATAGGACATTCCACCAAAGTTGAGCCTTCCCTACTAAATAGTTAGTAGAAAATTTTATTTTATCACAGAATATGATTCATCAGAACAAAAATCATCAAATTGTGATAACCATGAAATAACTAATGGGCCATCCTTATGATTTGAAGAAATTGGTCATTTTTAACACCAATCTTGGAATGCATGCCATAAGCTTTGGTAGAGACAATAGCTTTTACCACCCTTGGAAGGTTATCTTCTTCAGATTGCATCTTCTGAAGTACTTCATCATGTTGTCGGATATTGTTTTGGGTGCCTTGAAGTTTGTGCTGTAAGAGCTCCAAGTGTTGCTCGAGCAGTACCTCGGGTAGAGGTGACTCACCAAAATCCTCCATGATGTTTGTAGGGTCCATGGTATGATGACAAAGAAATTACCTTGTTGGATATGTAAAACAATTTTGAGATTTCTTTAATTCAAAGGGAAAAAGGAAGGGTGGTTCTTGGGAATTGAAAAAATAAGAGAGAGAGAGAGAGAGAGAGAGAGAGAGAGAGAGATGCAAGTTGTGTTAAATATAAGAAAAGAGAAGTAGACTCACCACACAAAGAAATAATGTAGTGGTAAAACACTAGACTTGTGAAAGTGAGATTGTGGGTCCAAATCCCCTCCTTGGTGAATATAAGACTCCTAATTGGCACTCCTTAATTAAAAGGTGTTCATGCATAGCCAACAATCGCTAAGGGAGCCATGGGTGCTAGGGAAGCCAAAGATGCCAAAGTTATGCCAAAGTTCCATGCCTTCGAGTATGCCTTGGAGTAAGTCAAAGGAGTAAAGATGGGTGTAAATGTAGGTTCAGGTTCAATAATTGTAATAGAAACTCAAACAAGATCAAGAATAGAAACATAAACAGAAACAAAACTAGAATCAAAATCAAGATCAGAATCGAAATCTGAAAATGAAAACGGACAGCAAAAAAGAGATGGAATGCCCAAATGAATGGCATCTGACTCCTCTGTAGTGATGTGCACATGCTCTGATACCACTATTGCAAGGATCTTAAATCACATGCACACAGAGAATATGGGTGTTGAAAACACATAGAAAATAGATATGCAAAGAGATGAGACAACATGCAAGATTGGGTTCAATGTCCCCCATGCACTCTGATTCGAGAGGTCCACAAAGTGCATGTATTTATAGGATTTTCCATTATGTTGAAAATAGTGGTTACAATGAGGGTGGCTTTGAAAAGAAATTAGCATGAAAGTTAAAAGTTTCTATCCTTTATGGAAAGCCTTTGCTTTTATTAACATAAATCGTGGTATAGAGCAATCCTTATCCCAACCATTACTTTTACTAATTGTTTCTAAAAACAGAACCCTCCTTGTGAGTTTATTTAGAATGTATATAAAATATAAATCCGATTATTGATGTCCCGTCATATTCAAAATATCCATGCTCTTTCACACATTTCATGCCCTCACAAACCTTCAACTGCAATATCAAAACACCAAATTAAGTTAATAACTTAATAAATTAACACTCCAGCAATTCCTTGTTCAACACATTCCATAATTGATAAGAGTGTACGGCTATATGATCCTTCTGAGAGGAGAGGTGAACCTAGAGAGATACATCAATTCCCCTATATCTAGTGCTGCCATTAGACCCTTTTTAGAAATGGATTTTGGATTTTATTACGCCCAATCGACCACCCATGTCCTAGTTAGGAAAAACATTGAGTTTGATATGTATTGATTATTGTACTTGTTGGGTAAAAGCTTTGGCTTTGAAACATGCCACTGCAAGCCGTGTGTCCACATTGTTGCTCATTGAACTGTTCCCCCGATGTGGAATCCACTTGGAAATGGTTTTAGACAAGGGCACTCATTTATTAAATCAACTCATCAAAAGGATCATAGATTATTACCATATTGAGCAAATGGTTTGGCACAAAGTACCAATAAGGTTTTGGTTTATCCTCATGCGAATGGGTTGTCCAAAAATATTAATAAGGTTTTGTTGATGATACTCTAGAAGATGTTCTTAGAATATCTAGCTAGATGGGAATAATGTTTATCAATGGTTTTATGGGCCTACAAACTTTCTATAATGTTTTAGTTGGGTTTACTCCTTTTAAATTAGTTTACAAATTGGAAGCAATTGCACCTATGAAATTTGTTGTTTCTAGTTTACAGATTCTTGTGCAAGATCAGTTGTTACTAGAATACAGATTCTTGTGCAAGATCAATTGTTACTAGAAGATTCTTTTGCTTACTGGATTGATACCCGAAAAAAATTCAAAGAAAGCAAATATCAAAGTTTTATTTTAATGCAAGATGTACAGCAAAGGGAGATACAGTGGCATGATCGTCATCTTAACACTCTTATTTTTTGGATTGGTGATATAGTGTTATTCTTTCATTCTAAAATAAAATGATAGGTAGAAAAATTTAAACTTCGTTGGACTCGCCCTTTTTGAATTTATTCCAAAGTCACACCTATCACATTTAGATTAGCTACTCTGAGAAGAGAAGTGCTATGGACTGCAGGCAATGGGTCCAAACTCCAACCTTACTAGAGTTGATGCCATTTGTATGAATTATGGGTGTGCACTCTGTAAATGTTATTTTGAAAAAAGAAAGTTGAAGATATGGATAAATGACATTGAAGACAAGATTTTCTATACAGAAACTATAAGACCATTAATTGCATGCAATCATGAAGAAACTATAGGACCGTTAATTGCATGCAATCATGACGTTCAAGAATGCAATGTGCATGAATGCATGGTGCGTGGAAGCTCAAGAGATAAGGCTTGAATCAATCTAATAATGGATGATCTTCCGTAGTTCTAGGGTACTCAAGTGTCGTAACGGACTTAGTTGAAAATTCTGAGTGATCATATTTAAACCCCAACAGTTGCTCACAGCCGGTTTATTTTCTTTGGAGAGCACAAACTTTGTGTTGTTGCGTTTGCATTGTGCATACCTACACAAGTTAGCTTAACAACAATGATGACAACCTCGTTGCCAAACCCTATCAAGCTCACACATACATACTAGGTGTACATTCAAATTGGCTACCATGAATGCACATTGAGTTGTTCATTGGTAGGGGCTTACTGAAGTGTATGATGCTCGATTGGCAACACATTTCAATACACCCAATGGGTCTTTCCTTTCTCTTGCAAATTGAATAAGCAGGTTATTTCCCTCATCCTTGATGTGTGTATAAAGTAGTGCAAGGAACTTTCAATCCCTCTTGTGCAACATATGATCAAGGAACCAAGAAAATTGGAACAATATGATAAAAATGAAGAAAATACAATCGATTAAACTTCATCCTCAAAGTAAGATCAGTGACGTATATTTTCAACTCTCTCTCTCTCTCTCTATATATATATATATGTATGTATGTGTGTGTACATATGTATATATATATATATATATATATATATATATATATATATATATATATATATATATGTATGTACATGTATATCTATATATGTATATATATATGTACATATGTATATGTATACATATATATGTGTATATATGTACATACATACATACATACATACATATATATATATATATATATATATATATATATATATATATATATATATATATATATATATATATATATATATATATATATATATACACACACACACATGAAAAGGTGAGGTGGGAAAGTTTGAAGGATAACATATTTTGCATTATTATTGCATGGATTTTATTAGATTGAAATGGAAGGATTGGAAGACGATTAGGATTATCCATATGTGTATATCTCTCATACTCATGGAAAATCGGTGTTAGCACATATATATACATCTACAAGAGCACATAACGTTTACATGCTTCTCTGTTTTCTACGAATCAAATGAGATGCATAACTACAAGGATTTTATGAATGTGCATTAACGTAGTAGGATTTACAATGATCGCAATAAAGCTTTAAAAAAGGGTTAAGATCCTTTGTTTTCATATCTATCGTTTGTTTCTTTGACCACATTGAAATGCAAAGAAGAATGACTTACTGCAACGCTGTTTTTGGGGTTCCATGTTTCAACATATCTTCTTGCAACTATGGTCGGCCTCGGAGCGACAGATTCCCATTTTTTCAATTTGTAGGCGGTTCAAACTCCTGATTGCAATAGGAGAGAAGTCTCGATGGGACCAAGGCATAAACTGAAAGGATGCAGATATTTGTTCGGCGCTTATTATCTTTCTTACTAAATATTTGCCCGCAAACAATGGTTTACGTGGCTGCTCAACATTATTTCTCCGGCATTGGGACTCTATCATTTGAATGTTACTTGGGCCGCAAGTTCGCCAATGTTCAATGGGAAAAGCCCTTTATAAACAGTTGAGAGCGACATTTTTCGATTTGCACCTTTTGCACCCCCCGGGACATGAACGCATGGTACACCCGCAATTGTTCAAACGAGAAGCTTCACCTGTGTTGCTCCAGCTTGTTAGAAGTTAGAACTTTTGCTTCATACATTAGCGCGCGCACCCTCGCCTATCATGCAGTCCGTCGTCTCTAGACAAGCAGCACGTCGCCTTCTTCGGGAGGCGTCCCGCCATTTCCATTCTCATGGTTATGCGAAGGGTAACCTTTCACTTGGCATTCATGTTTTTGCATTCCAGCGCACGTCTCCTATAGCTGATAGGGGCGATTTGTTGAAAGGCCTTCTCGTCTCCGATGGATTCGGAAACCAACATACCAAATTACGATTTAGGGGATTCTCAAGCTCAGCTACTGCTCCAAAAGCAGATCTAACGGGTACCAGTCCTGATGAGCAAACAATTACACCTACTGCTCCGAAAGCAGATGTAACGGGTACCAGTCCTGATGAGCAAACAATTACACCCGGAGGTATGGTCAAGAGAGCGCTGGAGAAAGCGGAAAGTTCCGAACATGTCGTGCTTTCAGATTACTGGGGAATCGCTCCTAGAAAGGTGGCTCGTCAAGACGGATCTCCATGGCCATGGAACTCCTTCATGGTAGTGTGTTTCACTTTTCTCGGTATAGTTCTTCTCACTCTGATTGCACACGTACCTGTATTTAATGCAAGGTTGCGTTTACAATTTTATACAGCCTTGGGAAACGTACAGGGCCGACACTTCGATCGACTTGAAGCGACACCATCGAATGGAAACGATGATTGATAAAATTGCATTTTGGACTGTGAAAGCCCTTCGTGCGCCTACGGATATTTTCTTTCAGGTAGGATCAGTCATTCATGTTGCTAGATTTCATGCTAACAGAGTCTTTCAAGGCGTTGGTCTATGCAATATATGCGATCTTATATTCTGTACCTTGTAGCTTGAAAGGTCCAAGGTATGCACTTTCCTTAGATTACGAGGGAGCTGTTTAACTTATTTCCCTTGAGCTCCTGAAATGTATCATTGAAAATGTGAAACTACGTGCCATCTAGAGAGTTGGACATAGGAAGGGTTAACTTATCGTTGCAGGTAGTCTTATTGTAGCTTGGAATGTATGCAGTCTTCTCGTAAAAGAAGTGAATTTTTAATTTATTGCACTGGATGTGAAGTATTTGAGTGAACAAGACCTGCTAAGTTGTCACTGCGAATGTAAACCTGGAACAGCGAAGGCATCGATACTTATGGAACTTACTTTAGTTGAAGTTGCGAAACCATCGCGGTTTGCGTGGAAGGTGAATTTTTTTGGATTACGTGGAAATAATTTCCTAGTGGAAGTTTGGTTTTCCAGTGTTAGAAATCCTCTCCTATCTCATGTACTTCATCCGCGCCAACTATAAAATGCGAAACTTGGAATCCGTTGAAGAACTTTCGTGATTAGTTCCCGTATTCGTAGAAGTTCCGGATGGTCTGAAACTAATTTCCCATGTATTGTGTTTCTATGTAGAAACGTTATGGATGTCGTGCCATGATGCTAGGTGAGAGTAGTTTCCCATTGGAAGTTAGGTTTTCCAGTGTTAGAAATCCTCTCCTATCTCATGTACTTCATCCGCGCCAACTACAAAATGCGAAACTTGGAATCCGTTGAAGAACTTTCGTGATTAGTTCCCGTATTCGTAGAAGTTCCGGATGGTCTGAAACTAATTTCCCATGTATTGTGTTTCTATGTAGAAACGTTATGGATGTCGTGCCATGATGCTTGAGACAGTTGCAGCAGTGCCAGGGATGGTTGGAGGCATGCTTCTGCATCTGAAGTCCCTCCGGAAGTTTGAACATAGTGGTGGCTGGATAAGGGCCCTTCTTGAAGAGGCTGAAAATGAGCGGATGCATCTTATGACGTTCATGGAGGTTGCAAAGCCTAAATGGTATGAAAGAGCATTAGTTGTAACTGTGCAGGGCATCTTTTTCAATGCATACTTTCTGCTGTACTTGGCTTCACCTCGATTGGCACATCGTATGGTGGGATACCTTGAGGAAGAGGCCATTTATTCATACACACAGTACTTGCATGAAATTGATTGTGGAAGGTTACCAAATGGGCCAGCTCCTGCAATAGCCATAGATTACTGGCGGCTTCCCAAGGATGCAACTATCCGTGACGTGGTACAAGTAGTAAGAGCTGATGAAGCTCATCATCGGGATGTAAACCATTTTGCAGCGGTAAAGACCCTTTTTCACATTTCGGGACTTAAGAGTGGGTTTGGTTGGTTTGATCTTATATAAAGGATTCTAGGGGTTGCTTTGCGAGATTCAAGTGTAAGTGATAGCGTTCTGACGTATATTTTTTGTATGCAGGACATTCATGAAGAAGGTAAGAGACTCAAGGATTTTCCAGCACCACTTGGCTACCATTGAAAATGTATATATGGTCTGTATAATAAACTTTTTCTGCATACTGTGGATTTTCTTTTTCCTACTCCTATATCCATATCCTGTCCAGATTTTGGATCAGTTTTAATTTTAGAAATGCTAGGAAAAGTGTCATCAGTAAAACTGGATGCTCTGTTGCAATTTCGGGATTTGATTCATTTTTGAGAATGGTATGAGGTACGTTTACAAATGTGGAGACTTACCTTATTCTAGCGAACATACATGACGTTTGTTTATGATAGAACTTAGCCGCTTAACAGATTATTTTTAAAGTCCTTTTTACTTCGAATTCCTCACAATATTGACGATTTGTGAGGGTAATCTTTCGGCAGATGTTTGAAGTTTCAGTAAAACTTCTCTTTCAAGGCTTTCAGTTTGCAGCATAATTTGTCTCTACCGTGTGTCAGACATTCAATGTCACGATATATTTTACTCGTTCAGTTTGCAGCATAATTTGTCTTTACCGTGTATCAGACATTCCATGCCACTATATATTTTACTCGTTTTCTTTATTTCTTTGCAAAACATCTCATGGTGATTGAGTTCTGCATTTTAAATCTCTGGTGGGAAGTGAAATGTTCGATTGGTATACATTAGCATGTTAGGCTATTTCTCTCAATTTTTCGCTGGAATTCACGAAGAAGGCTCCAGGCTGAAAAGGCCCAAGCTTTTACGTCCTTAGGCTACAGATTTTGCGCGTGATCTCTCATCAAATTGGTGAGAGGAAAAAGTAGGAACCATTCAAAGGAACATTGGTTATTAAATTGGCGGAGTAATTGTGTGGTATTCAGGCAAACAGACATTGAGATACCGTGAAATTGGAACGTAAAGCTGCACTTCTACATTTTCCTTTCGATTAGAGTTTGATAAGTATTGCATCTGATATTATCAAAACAGTGGCTTACCATAGGGAATTACAGAAACAGACGAAGCCATTCAGGTATATTAAGCGTTTGCTTTGTGATGGTGCCAGGGATGGGAAATTAATAAGCTTTTCATATTGAATAAAATGCTCGTCTGTTTTCCCCGAGTTGTGTTCGGTGATTGCCTTGTTCGTAAGCTTGTCCTGCACGGACGACTTTTGTTAAAAAAAAAAAGCATTTGAATTGCCGCAATTTCATTTTCAATCTGGACGTTAGGAGAGTTGATGGATGGATGGATTATAATAGTGGTGATAAAATTGATAACATATCAGAACATGGCAAATTAATCAATCCGGAAGAAGAAAGATTTTTTATTACGGCCTACCTTTTTAGCTAATTAGGAAAATCGAGAGTAGGCATGGTATCCATGGGAAACTCCTGACTTCATAAAGCAGGCCAGATAAGTTGCAGGTGTACCAACTTGAAGGCTAATAATAGTTTGGAGATAATTTGGTTTGCAACTTGGAAGGCCAATTGAACTTTGACTTGTAAGTCATTTGCCAACTAAAGCGATATATCAAAGTAATTGTCTTTGCTCGAAAGTATCTTGGGTATTGACTCTCGAGGATATTATAATTGTTTTTACGTGGAACGATCAAATGATCGTCGGACATGTTTGTACATATATATTATTTGAATAAAGCAGTGGGATTGGAAGCCATATATTGTAGCTGAATTATCTATATGAATTTTCAGCTTGTTATTTAGCATTTTTGTAGGTGTGTCCACTACTTAATGGGTTACTACCTTATATGTGATGCCAAGGAGAAACTCACTGTTTGAGATCTGAAGTCTTTCTTCATTGATATCAACGTTTCAGAGGGGATTTATAATTATCCCTTGTGCATTTACACCGTATATCGATATCAACGTTTCAGAGGGAATTTATAATTGTGCGCCATTGCATTTACAATGTATAGATGATCCAAGGCTCGATGATTAAATATGGCAATGAGCTATCGATCTTGATGGACATTCTTATCCTTATTATTGGAGATACGTGTTACTAATCGCAATAGAAATGACTTCATCAATAAACTAGGTAGGAAAGATTGTCAAGAAGGTATTTGTTTTAGTTTGGTTTTTCTTTGGAAGTCTGCTGATCGGTCGTTTTCTCATCATTAATCAGTAGTTTGCGTTTCCCCCTTTTCTTTCTCTTTACATCATCAAACAAGAACAACTTCATGACGCAAAAATGGCCAATCAATGTTGGTATATTTAGGTAGTGATGTGTGAAAACACTTAGGACCGAACGGGACACTTGTTGCCCTCTTTAGGGGGTTTTTCCCCCTTGGCTTATTCATATGCTTATAATCGTAATGGATTACTTATCTTTGGACAATCACTTGGTAATACATTCAGTGTTGTGTGATTTGCTCCAAGCTTCTTCCTTTGGCTGTTTGTGTGCGTCTATAGATCTCAAACTCCAACAATTGGTATCAGAGCAGGTTATTGCCTCAATCTAGGGTGTCATTCATACCCCTGTGGTCACGGGTTCAGAATTGCATGAAAATTGGTGATCATTATGTGTGATTAGGAGTTTAAATTTGCTCCACTCTATGGTGTCAAAATTTTGATCTAAACTTGTTTTGGCCTCTAAATGCAGTATCAAAGCGTAGGCAATTTTTTCCTTTTGTGCCAAACGTATATACAGATCTTGGGTTTGCCAATACTACTACATTTTCAAATATAAATGTTGAAGATGATGTAGATGGCATTGAAGATGATGATCTTCAAATACTTATTCGTGTTGTCGTTCTTGCTCCACGTATTGTAGATCAACTTTGATGGGATGGAAGAGATGCTCAGGCACATGCATTGATAACTTTGTTTGTCAAACGTGTCATTATACTTCATATTCACTTTTGCAAAATAGCAAAGGGTGGTTGGAATAGACTTACCACTTTGTACTAGGTAAGAAATAAGGCTTGTGTTCCTTACCTCCGAGAAAAGTTGGGAGTGAGCATATGAACAGAAGAGATTCTATGGATAGTTTTTTGACAATATTAAAGATTTGAAGCAATAGTTGATTTTTACAAATGAATTCTTGTCAGATAGTTCATTTGTGTAGACAGTTCGCAATGATCTTCTAGATTTATATAAGGGTTTTGCTTCTACTCTTCGGTTGATGATGAACTGTCCAAATGCCTTAACATTTGAGGACTTAGTCTCTCTTTTATTGTAGGAAGACTAATCCAGACAGAACAGGTCCATTATGTGTGTTGGAGATCAAGCTTTCTTAGCTAGTCAAATGGGCAATGTAAATGGAGCTTATCTACTAGTAAGTAGAAATGTGCTAATTCTGCATAGTTGAAAAAGGAAAACATAGATGAGAAGAAATAAAAAAACTAAAAATTGTTTTGCAAATTTTGGAAAGGAAATGATAATGTCATAGAGTTGTCCAAAACTCGTTGTATAAGAGGCAAATAAAAAAGAGAATGGAATGGATGTTGTAGACGTCTCTACATCCAAAACAGAGGCTGTTAATCTTGTGTAGAATGAAGAATGGGCATTTACTATTGTTTGCAGCTATGATCCATCTTTTCATGAGAAGTGTATGTCTACAGTAGACTCAAATGTTTGGTACTTTGAAAGTGGGGCAATCAAATATATTATCTCGTAGCATAGTTTTTTCAGTTCACTTGATCTTGTCTCTACAAGGAATAGTGTCATAGATGGCTACAACTCTTATATAGTCATGGAATCAATTTCAGCATTAACCAAGATTGGCTTGGTTGTCAAATTTATTGATGACAGATGCAGAGTGTCAAATTACAATGTTATTATTGCTTCTGACATTTTATGTCGTGGATGTATAAGATCATAGATATCTGAAATTAGTCAATGATTCAACATTTGCAGTTCAAGATTTTAAGGCTATCTCATATGCAAAGCTTTGGCATGCAGTCTTTGGTCATCTAAATTTTTCTAGTTTGCTATGCATGCAAAAATCTTAAATGGTATCCTGTCTATCCATAATTGAGGAACTTGGTAAACATGTCTATGAAGGCTATATTTCGGGTAAAATATAGCGTTACTCCTTCCCAACAGATGGTTCAATTGGAGCTAATTAGAAATTGGACACTACAACAGATCGGTTGTATATCGAGGTTTTTATCGAGGAAAATGAATGCGGCTATTTTTGTCACGACGTCGATGTAGCTGTCGGTATGCACGTCGGTACTATGGCGCCGGTATAGGTGTCTGTATGAGCGTCGGTATAAACGTCGGTATGAGCATCAGTATAAGCTTCGGTATGAGCATCGGTATAAGTGTCGGTAATATCGACGCTCTTACCGACATCCATATCGACGCCTCTCTTGGGTGCAGCGTCACGTATACCGATGCCCGTTGGATGTATCGACGCTTATTCCAATGACATTACTGGGAGTACCGTCGCTTATACCGACGATCATATCTGCAAAATTTCTTTTAGGCAGAGTGTGTTGTCTTTTGCTACAACAACATTACCATGATGTTGCTTAACAAAAGACAATACACTCTGCCCTAAAAAAACCGAGTACACGTGATGTGTACTCTAATGTCAACTGAAATATGATTTCATAAAACAGAATATTATTGGACACAAAAAAGATAATCGGAATGAACCATGAACCATGTACAAAGAAAGTGATATATTTCATAAATGAAGCACGTACAAGAGTGTGGCAAACCACTGTCATATATGACGCTTTCATGAAATATGGCAAAGCAATGCATTGCCATATAAAAATCAAATACAAAATTTTGGTGTGCCACTGCCATACACATGCAAAGCACGTTCCATATTAACAATCCTGCAACAAAGAACATTAATGGAATGAGATAAATTCACATCAAATTACAAACAACAAGTAAAAACCAAGTTTATAAATTAATCACCTCATTGCAAATGCTCCCATGAAATGACCACACCGCGTCCCTCCAAGTCCTCCAATAGTGCGGTCAATCTGTGCTGATATCCGTAAGACTCTTTCGTTCGTGTTGGAGGATGATCCATTGTCTGCTCCTGCAACAAATATACAAAATATTAGAGGACCATAATGAGAAACTTAACATTAATAAATTCAATAAATGAAATGGTACTTACAAACTCATGACGCATCGTGTTATATCTGTCGCTGCCCAAATGTGATGGTCCAACCGTATCTAAACGTGTGGTTGCGGCATCTCATTGCTTGCGATATCGATCAAGACTTAATAATTGTCTAGGACTTAGTAACGATACTGTTTCGTTGGGCTTAGTAATTGCCCACAACTCTCGCATACGACCTTGCTCTTTTAAGTCCTCCCTTTGTGCTTTGCTTTCTTTCTTTCCAATCAAAGTTTTCAAAGAATCTCTCCCACATTCTTAAAAATATGCATCGGGTCTACCAAATGATTGATCAACAATTCACTCCAATAAGGGAGTTCATGAAAAATAGACAACCGCTTTATGCCAGTGGCTGAATTTTCTGAATCCCATAGTTGTTTCCAATCGCTAGCTTTCATTTGGCGTTGCGCTTGTCGACCAATTTGTCCTTCACGTAAAACATGTCCATCAAGCAAATATCTATGGTGTCCATAGACAATTTTACGTAGTGCTTTGGAATAGCATGCTTCGAGTCGTGGTTCGCATAAGGGAGAAGCATGGTAATCCGAAATCGATAAACCTGAATATTCACCATAACCAAACCAATCATGCATCGTCTACATAAGTATGCCTTGCACTCACACGTCTCGTTTTCTTATAGGTTGAGATATATCACGCACAGTAATCTCATCCCATAAAATGCGTAGTTCTTCCACAAGTGGTGCAAGATATACATCCATGTCTTTTACCTTATACTTACATGGTACAATAAGAGCTAATAATAAATGACCTTTCTTTGTGGCCAGCCATGGGATGATGTTATAATTCACCAAACATATAGGCCATGTGCTCCATGAAGAACTGCATAAACCAAATGGATTCACTCCATCCATAGCTAGGCCTAGACGTATGGACTGAGGCTCATTAGCAAACTCTGTCCACTTACTATCTATGTGCTTCCAAGCTTTAGAGTCAGCAGACACTCACATTACACCATCTGTAGACCTGCTCTTTATATGCCACGACATTAACTCAGCTATAGATTTGCATCTAAACATGTTCTTAATTCGTGGAATGATAGGAAAGTGGCGAAGGACCTTCGTGGGGATTGCTTCGCCTACAAGGTCTTCTCTAAATCTATTTGCTCCACACTTTGGACATAGGTGGAGATGTTCATATTCATTCCGAAAGAGAATGCAATCATTCGGACAAGCATGAATTTTAGTATAATCCATTCCAATGGATTGTAAAAGTTTTTTTGCATCTCCACATGTTAGAGGCATGTCGTTGCCCTCTGGCCAAAATTGATCTTTAAGAAGCCTACAATAAGCATTTAAAATGATGTTAGTAAATAAAGTTATTTTGATATAACAATGAAAGCCAATTTGTTCTCCACTTACCTGAACGATTCAGTGACACTACTATATGACCATCCATAAATGGATTGCAGATTGAGCATCGTGAGTGATGCACGTAGTACTGATATCTTTGCTCCATTGTAAAGTGGTAAACGAGCTAGTCTTCGAATGTTTTCATATTATTCATCGACTTTTGATCGTGGAAATTCTGTTGTGTCCATGAAACTCTTTACCATCATTATCTTCGTCCATCTAAATGCTTCGAGCATCTCTTCCATATGTTCATTCTGTGTAATATTATTAGTAATTGCTTGTACGTCTAAGTCCTTCTTTGTTCTCTTTTTTCCACGAGAGGTTATCGGTGCAATGTCGTTTGGGTCCATCTCCTCACCTGGGGGACCATGCGAATGGTAGCATAGGTTTTCTAGTCGACTCCTATCAAAGGATCCATACTCTAACATGTGTAGTAGAAATTTGTCGTTTTCGATAAATTTGATACTTGCACTGAGTGCAAGTACATGCCATTCTCTCCTTCGGATCCAAAGAAGCCATCTGCTATAATATGGACATTTTATATTTATTTATATATTCAGATTTTTTCTTAATTAATCCTATTTTTATATATTTAATTATATATATTTAATTAAATTATTTAAAACACTAACACTTTTTATATTTATTTATCTATATAATTATCCTATTTTTTATATATATATATATTTATTTATTCAAATTTTTCCTTAAACCCTCAAACCCTAAAATCCTTATCCTAATCCTAAAACCCTAATCCTAATCCTAAAAACCTAAAATCCTATTTTCTATATATATTTATTTATATATTCAGATTTTTTCTTGATTAATCCTATTTATATATATTTAATTAAATTATTTAAAACACTAGTACTTTTTATATTTATATGTATGCATGTGTGTACATGTGTGTGTGTATGTATGCATGTGTGTATATGTGTATGTGTGTGTATGTATGCATGCATTTTTCATGCATGCCTGTGTGTATATGTGTATGTATGTGTGTGTATGCATGCATGTGTGTATATGTGTGTGTATGTAAGCATGCATGTGTGTATATGTGTGTATGTAAGCATGCATGTGTGTACATGTATGTGTGTATGTATGCATGTGTAAATGTGTAGATGTGTGTGTGTGTATGTGTGTGTGTATGTATGCTCTATTTTGCTATGTGTATGTATGCATGTGTGTATATGTGTATGTGTGTGTGTATGCATGCATGTGTGTATATGTGTGTGTATGCATGCATGTGTGTATATGTGTGTGTGTATGTAAGCATGCATGTGTGTATATGTGTATGTATGTAAGCATGCATGTGTGTACATGTATGTGTGTATGTATGCATGTGTAATTGCGTAGATGTGTGTGTGTGTGTATGTGTGTGTATGTATGCTCTATTTTGCTATGTGTATGTATGCATGTGTGTGTATGTATGCATGCATGTGTGTATATGTGTATGTGTGTGTATGTATGTGTGTGCATGTATGTGTGTATGTGTGTGTATGTGTATGTATGCATATGTGTATATATGTGTGTATATGTATGTGTGTATGCATGTGTGTGTGTATGTATGCATGTATATATATTTGTATGTGTGTGTATGCATGCATGTGTGTATATGTGTGTATGTAAGCATGCATGTGTGTATATGTGTGTATGTAAGCATGCATGTGTGTACATGTATGTGTGTATGTATGCATGTGTGTATGTATGCATGTGTAAATGTGTAGATGTGTATGTGTGTATGTATGTGTGTATGTGTGTGTGTATGTATGCTCTATTTTCCTATGTGTATGTATGCATGTGTGTATATGTGTATGTGTGTTTATGTATGCATGTGTAAATGTGTAGATGTGTGTGTGTATGTGTGTGTGTATGTATGCTCTATTTGCCTATGTGTATGTATGCATGTGTGTATATGTGTATGTGTGTGTGTATGTATGCATGTGTAAATGTGTAGATGTGTGTGTGTAGGTATGTGTGTGTGTATGCTCTATTTTCATATCTCTATCTTCCTTTCTTTTCATCATTCTTTATCTCTCACTGTCTCTTTTTCTCTCTCTCTCTCTCTCTCTCTCTCTTTTCCCCTCTCTCTCTCTCTCATCTCTCTCTCTCTCTCTCTCTCTGTTTCTCTCTCTCTCTTTCTCTCTCTATCAATAGATAATAAAACAATCACTTATAACTATGTCCCTCTTTTGGATCGTTGTCGTCAAAGCGTAATGTATGTCGTCTATCATCGAATTCCAAACAATCAATGCCAAAGAACTTTTGCAAAATCAAAGAGAAGAGAAATTATAAAACCTAAAGCATAGAGAAAGACAAAAGGCTAACAGTACGCGCACTACTTACCAAGGTCTCAGATCTAAACCCAGGGAGAGTGTGTGTGTGTAGAGAGAGAGATCTCTGTGTGTGTGTGCATAAGATAATGCATTTCGCAATTCGCTTCGCGCGCGCAAGTTCGACAGAAGACAAACAGTACTCAAACACGCACAAAAAAGTGAAGTTTTGCCCTTGGGTTCCTAGTATGTTTAAAAGTCGGCCTCTCCGTTTAAAACGTTCATACCGACAGTTACTTGACCGTCCGTATCTTTAAGTCAAGTTTTTTTGACGTTTATACCGGTGACGCAAGTGACCGTCGGTATAAGCGGCGTCGGTATGCCCCTCATATGTTGTAGTGGGAGATTGTGCACATTGATATCTATGGTCCTATGCAGACATCTTCTTTGGTATACCTTTTTTGGGAACTACCTTTACTTCCTAACTTTTGTTAATGATTTTTCTAGGCATCATGGGTGTATCCATTGAAAGCAAAGTCCGAGGTGTTATGTGTGTCAAATAGTTTCTAGTTTTAGTGGAAAATTTATCATCATGTAAAATGGGAACCCTCTGTTCTGATCGAGCGGGGAATACATATCTTTTTATTTTAATGCATTTTTCGCTGAATGTGGAATAAAATATCAGTGTACAATGCTATATACACCTCAACAGAATGGAGTTGCTGAAAGAAAGAATAGTTCTCTTATGGAGATAGTGAGTTGTATGGTCAAAAGTCAGGCTTTACCACATAACTTCTGCCAAGAGGTTGTTATGTGTGCAATATATGTACTTAATACGTGTCCCATCAAAGCACTACAGTCTATCACTCCATATGAGGCTTGGCATGGTTTAAGCCATCTAATGCTCATTTGCGTGTCTTTGGTTGTTTGGCATATTCATTAGTGCTTGAAAAACAACGTAGGAAATCGGATGATAAAGTAGTGAAATGTATTTTTGTTGGGTACAATTCTAAAAGTAAAGGCTATTGTCTGTATCATCCACAGACTAAACACATTTTGGTTATCTGTGATGATGTTTTCGTGGAAGATGCAATTTAGCCACTACTTTCATGTATTAAGTAGACATCAGTTAGCTCCAAAGCTGTGTATGACACTTTGCTACCTCTTTTTACAAGTGGACAATCAAGTGTTGGTCCAAATGAGGCAATTTCTTAGTCGTTACAAGTTTCACATGATGACAAAGATCATTCCATTTTTTGATGCAGATTTACATGATGCACTTGATGAGGGCATTGATATAGACGAGGCAAAAATTATACCTAAATGGTTGGTGCAGACTTTGCAAGATAGAAAATTAGATGCACCTCTATCATATCATACTCACTAAGGTTCTCAGAGTGCTTCTTTTGCATCAGATACTATGTTATGGCTACATCTAGTCTTTGTGATAAGAATGTGCCTGCTTCTTTTGATGAAGCACATTGGCAAAAAGGACATTGGCACTAAATGAGTATACAAGCTAAAGCATAAGCCTGATGGAATAGTTGACAAGTATAAGGCTAGGCTTGTTTCAAAAGGTTATGCTCAAGAAAGAGGCATTGATTTTGATGAGACTCGTGCACCCACATGTAGAATGACTATTGTTCATAGCATCTTTGCGCTTGTAGCCCATTGTGGTTGGAATGTACGTCAGTTGGACATTAAAACTGCATTTTTGAATGGTGACTTACATGAAGAAGTGTATGTTTTTTAGCCCCATGGTTTCTGTAGAAAGGGCATGAAAACGTGTGCACATTGAAAAAGCCATTATATGGTTTGAAGCAAGCACCACCTGCTTGGTATGAAAGGATAAATGCCTACTTGATTGCACATGATTTTGAGAACAGTCCAACTGAGAGTAGCTTATGTGTTAAGCATGCTAATGATGTGCTTTTGATCATTGTTGTCTATGTTTTTGACATGATGCTCATTGGTCCTAATGAGAAGCATATTGCTGATTTTAAGGCTGATCTGCATGCCTCATTCAAGATGTCAGATTTGGGGTATTTGCATCATTATTTAGGCATTCAATTTATGCAAGTTCATGGTGGAATAAGTCTGTGTCAAAAAGAAAATATTGACACATTATTGTAGTGTTTTGGTCTTGAAGATTGCAAATCTATTTCCATTCCTATGAAAATTGTTTTACGGTTGAGTCTTCATGATGCTAAAAATTCATTTGATTCTATTCTCTATCAGCAAGCTATTGGATACTTGACTTACC